>RXON01001590.1:0-127807 GCA_009667805.1 Leptobrachium leishanense
GCCGCCATTGTACACAGGCGGCCATCTTGTTCAGAATATTGGTTCACTTGTATATAACTAGACAGGTTTGTAGCTGAGACTAGAATGAGGTATACGTAGAAATTTAGGAATGCGTTTACATTAGCAGAAAAGCAATTAAAGTCTTATGAAAGATCTTTGCTGTTTCTGGCATGGAGAAGTAGATATTCCAAGGTCGTTGGGCCCGTGAAAAGACGAAGGAGTATAGAAGACCGGGCCCCAGGCCATCTGAATAAACATAGCCGATAGGAGGGAGGCACTGCCCGGAGAAAGACAGCACAAACAAATCACAGACTGTCAAACTAACGAGAAGTGTATCAATTTATAGTTATATGTGGAATGTTCTTTGTGTTCGAATTAATGATGGGAGGTATTAACCCACGTGGGGTGGAATAGAGTGTCATAGGGAGGTGGGCTAATGGGGATGTACCTAATTATGTATTTGGGGCATAAAACCTCATGTCTCTGTGTAATCGGGGCTCACTCTAAGCGATTCAATCCTGTGTGAGCACTTGTGTGACGACACAATAAACTCTTGCCTTTCCTGAAGAGACTCGTGTTTGGACAATCCTTGCTTGTGTCTGGTCCGGCGCCGTTAATGAAGTGAACCTGTCTGACTCCGGCTACAATAGGACTTAGAAAGCCCCCCCCTTCTCTGACCATACTATGACATGTGACTCTGGGCAGAAATAATGCTTTTGTATTTTAATTTTTTTTGAGAAAGGATTTTACCAGGAAGGATACATTGAGATTTCTCTCGTTTTCAAGTATGTCCTGGGTGGCGAGTATGTACCGTTAGGTGTCTTGCCCAAGGACACTTACTGGAGAGGTTATAGTATCTCACTTACAAATTTCAGAGCCTAATAATGTCCAGGCTCTGGATTGAAACACCACGGGCCAAATATAGAGTGGCCGCTCACATATGTCCTACTGGAGGACCACCAATCATACAAATCCTGTAAATTCACATTTGTACTACACGATACGCTGGTATATCGCATTCAGACATGATGCAAAGACTCGTAATACATATAGGAGGAATAATGATACCTTATCTGACTTTGATCTACTTAAATCTAGTGATTCAAAGCTAAAATGTATTAACCCCCTAAGGCTAGGGTCAGACGAACGCAGTTTTAACGTGCGTTTAGCCGCACGAAATCACGGCCGTGCTAGCAGCAAATGACGTCCAATGCCGGGGAACATACGACGAACGGCCGCACGAATGTTCGTCCGTGCAACGCAAGTGGCAAACGAACGCATTTTTTCGAGAACGTCAAACCGCTACTACTGACGTACAGAGTGCGCTGCGTCCGCATAGCGGCGTGTTTGCGTGATTGGGAGACGTCAGACGCTGCTAAGGACCGGATAACATAACGTCCAGACACAAAAAGTGTTTTATTGATGATCCGTACAAAATCACGGACGAAACTGCGCATCGTATGACCGCCAACGCGTATTTCGTGAAAAAATACGTCCGTTCGACCGCACTTTTCCACGGACGATGCGAAAAATGCGTTCGTCTGACCCTAGCCTAAAGGACACGAGGTAACATTTACATCATGAATGCACTGACTTAACTGTGCCCTGGTCCTATATGGGTTAACCAGCATATGAATTTGAGGGACATGAGGTAGAGATTGCCAGTGATTAAAATTCAGATGCCCAGGTATTGATACATTTGCAAGAACCACACCCTGTGAAGCCAGCTGCAAATGTATCTAATTAATGAGAGCAGACAGATAATTCACACCTAATTTAAATATCTTACTTTCCAAATGTCAATAACATGGGCTGAAGTCCAGAGATTTAAAAGCAAATTTTCCAGCATTTAACCCTGACATATACTGGCACATTCACTCTTCAATGTCATTAACACTGCACAGCCAATGGAATTTGAACGTGTGACATATTACACCCGAGAAACACATGGCCCATAACACATGCTTTGACGCAATGCTACGGATTTAAACGCACATATTACAGCATTTAACCCTGACATATACTGGCACATTCACTCTTCAATTTCATTAACACTGCACAGCCCATGGAATTTGAACCTGTGACAAGTTGACACCTGATTTCTACATGGGCAAATATGTAAGTTAAAGCCTGCATGAGTGTTTTACAAGCACATTTGCATGAACTGACAGATAACACATTATGCTGCACCATGTGTGGACATATGTTGGCTAATGTATTTTACATGTGCTATGTGTATGTCAGGTTTATGCTATTCTACTTACCGCTTCTTCACCACCTCCACGGTCCATCCATTCCCACCAACCGCGTTCACTGCGTCCGTGATGTTCATCTACATCTCAGCCTTCTTGCCCTGGCTGGTCTTCTTTGCCGCAGCCCCGAATAAACCATTATAGTAGTGGAGGATCTTCTCCACTAATGCCTCATTCTCCTCTGACGTGAAGGACTCTTTGCGCTTCTTCCTGGCACCGCTATCCCCCTGGCTCCCCTTGCGCTTGCCTTTGTCGGCCATGCTGCTGGATTTAGGATTATTATTTTAAATCTGAGTAGCTCACTGTCTAGCAGGTTCTGAGTTGTGAGCTGTCAGATCTGGTGCACTTGTATTTAAGGTCTTTTTTTTCTGGAATTCACAGGTGCACTGATTGCAGGACTTGATACTTTTTTTGGTAATTAGGGAATTGATGTTGGCTACATTAATTTCTTTGAGATTCATTTGGTGTCCTTTCGGCGGTCGGTCGGTGACTTTTCGTCTGCATGTCGGGTTTTTCCGGAGCCGTTCGGCTACTTGGTGGCATTTTTTCACCTCGTACGGCGGGTTGTCGACGAGTACATCATTTGGCGGCATTTCCTTCGACGGCTTGTCGGGAGGTTTTCACGATGTTCGGCTACTTGTCGACAAGTTTTGCGATGTTCGGCTACTTGTCGACAAGTATGTCGTTCGACTGCGCTTCGTTCGCCGTCCTGTTCGGCAGGTTGTTCGGCAGCTTCCATTGCCTCCTGTTTGACGCAATTCAACGAGCCTGTGGTGCTTGGAGAATACACCGCAGGGTCGCCGAATTGAGTTCGCCATATCACGCCGAATTGAGGAGAACGAAAAGGCACTGAACGTGCGGTGACTTTTCAAATCTCTTTGGATAACCCTGATAGTGTTGTGCGTTTTCCAAACAACTCAATTTTGGTTTCATCTGTCCACAGAATATTTTGCCAGTAGTGCTGTGGAACATCCAGGTGCTCTTTTGCAAACTTCAAACGTGCTGCAATATTCTTTTTAGACAGCAATGGCTTCCTCCGTGGTGACCTCCCATGTACTCCATTCTTGTTTAATGTTTTCCTTATTGTAGATGTGTCAACAAAAATTTTAGCATGTGCCAGAGATTTCTGTAAGTCTTTAGCTGACACTCTAGGATTCTTCTTTACCTCATTAAGCATTCTGCTCTGTGCTCTTGCAGTCATCTTTAAAGGATGACCATGCCTAGGGAGAGTAGCAACAGTGCTGCACTTTCTCCATTTGTAGTCAGTCTGTCTTACCGTGGACACATGAACATCAAGGCTTTTGGAGATACTTTTGTAACCCTTTCCAGCTTCATGCAAGTCAACAATTCTTGATCGTAGGTCTTCTGAGTGCTCTTTTCTGCGAGGCATGGTTCACATCAGGCAGTGCTTCTTGAAAGCAGTAAAACCAAAACTGGTGTGTGTTTTTAAACGGCAGGACAGCTTTCAGCAACACATCCAATAATATCACACTGATTGGACTCAAGGTTGGCTCACTCCTGGCTCCAATTAGCTCTTGGAGAAGTAATTAGGCTAGGGGTTCACATACTTTTCCCACCCTGCACTGTGAATGTTTACATGTTATGTTCAATAAACACATGAAAACATATAATGTTTGTGTTGTATTATTTTAAGCAGACTGTGTTTTTCAAATTGTTGTGACTTAGATGAAGATCAGAGCATATTTTATGACCAATTCATACAAAACTCCACGTAATCCCAAAGGGTTCACATACTTTTTCTTGCCACTGTAGGTATACTGCTAAAAGTATTCAACCCCTCTTTTTTCCCCCTCCCACTGGATTTTTGGAAAATGGTAAAATAGGTGTTTTTTTGCTTCTCTAGACAAATCTAAATACCAATTTTCACGTCTGGAACATCTTCTGTTTTTGAGATGCAGGTATCCTGTTTAAAAGTATTCACCCCCTTTTTTTTACCCCCACTTGGATTTTTTTAAAATGGTAAAACTTGTGTTTCTTTATTTTCAAAAGATTGTAATTACCGAACTTCACACTCCCTTTTTCCCCCCTCCCACTGAATTTTTGGAAAATGGTAAAATAGGTGTTTTTTGTTTCTCAAGACGAATCTAAATACCAATTTTCACGTATGTAACATCTTCTGTTTTTGAGATATAGGTATCCTGTTTAAAAGTATTCAGCCCCCCTTTTTTCACCCCCCCACTTGGGATTTTTGGAAAATGGTAAAACACCTGTTTTTTATTTTTCAAGAGGAATCTAAATACTGATTTTCACGTCTGTAACATCTTCTGTTTTTAAGATATAGGTTCCCTGTTTAAAATATTTAGAATATTCAACCCCCTTTTTTGGCCTCCCAGTCGAATTTTTGAAAAACGGTAAAATACGTGTTTTTTTATTTTTCAAGACGAATCTAAATACCGATTTTCACATCTGTAGCATCTTCTGTTTTTGAGCTATAGGTATCCTGTTTAAAATATTCAACCCCCTTTTTCACCCCCTTGTGGGTGGATTTTTTTCTTAAAATCCTTCCTTAGTGGGTGCCTACATCATAAAAACAGTGCACCTTCAAAATTTCACATTGCTAGGTTAAACGTTTTCAGCTGGGCTTTGATGAGTCAGTCAGTCAGGACTTTCGCATTTATATATATAGATGTATTTAACCCCCCATTTTGGCCCCCCATGGAATTTTCAGAAAATGGTAAAATACGAGTTTTTTTATTTTTCAAGACGAATCTAAATACCGATTTTAACGTCTGTAACATCTTCTGATTTTGAGCTATAGGTATCCTGTTTAAAATATTCAACCCCCTTTTTCACCCCCTTAGGGGCGGAGTTTCCAAAAATCCTTCCTTAGTGGGTGCCCACATCATAAATACAGTGCACCTTCAAAATTTCACATTCCTAGGTTAAATGGTTTCAGCTGGGCGTTGATTAGTCAATCAGTCAGTCAGTCAGGACTTTCGCGTTTATGATAAAAGTATTCAGCCCCCCTTTTTGCCCCCTCAAGGAATTTCCAGAAAATGGTAAAAGACGTGTTTTTTTATTTGTCAAGATGAATCGAAATACTGATTTTCACGTATGTACCATCTTCTGTTTTTAAGATATAGGTATCCAGTTTAAAATATTTAAAATATTCAACCCCCTTTTTTTTGCCCCAGTTGAATTTTTGAAAAACGGTAAAATACGTGTTTTTTTATTCACGAAGATTGTAAATACCAAATTTCACACCTGTAACATCTTTGGTTTTTGAAATATAGGTATACTGATAAAAGTATTCAACCCCCTTTTTTTCCCCTCCCACTGGATTTTTGGAAAATGGGAAAATAGGTGTTTTTTTGTTTCTCTAGACAAATCTAAATACCAATTTTCACGTCTGTAGCACCTTCTGGTTTTGAGCTATAGGTATCCTGTTTAAAATATTCAACCCCCTTTTTCACCCCCTTAGGGGCGGATTTTCCAAAAATACTGAATACAATGAAAAATGATTGGGCCCACTGAGTAGGTCCAACGATTATGAATGGAGCTTAGAACCCCAGCACGTTAGGATTAAACCTTATTAGTAATTTATAGAACAAAAAAGAAAACATAAAGTAGCGGCTATTTTATCATGCCTATTGGCTAATATATTGATGCCACTTGTGCTGGTGTGAGTGTATACAAATTAATTACAATTGTACATATATATTGATTATCAACTTTATTAAACATACAAATATATATAAAACTTGGTTATTCCGAATTAAATGGTCCGCAATTGTTTGGATTATTTACGGTGGACCCTCGTATCTATCTGATTTAACACTCTTATCTACCCTAGAGTATTATGATATATGGACAGTCCTATGTGCTTATAGGTTTATGGCTGGGATCAAGAATGATGATCAATAGGTAAACAGCATAATGGATTCTGTCTCACTCCACTTAAATTACTTAGTATATCAACACTTTCTCAGGATGAAATAATCATCTGATACCATGTGGCAGAGTGGTCACTATTAGCAAGTATTCCACAGGCCGTTGTAGTACCTATGTTATATATCATTTATAGTAACAATTTACCATCTATAGTTGCAAGACATCAATGGGTTTGCTTATATTAGGTGCACTTATTGGCTATGCCGAAAATAACCACATCCAGTAAATTAGTTCTTAACTCTAAAATAGGATACATCCGCTATTGTTATATATGCCGATAGCTGTGAATTCCGCACAGTAGGTTAGAGGACAACATATAATTCATTCATGTTAATGAGTCCTTTAATAATAGAGTTTTAACCCATTCATTACCAGTCTAGATATGCTGGAGGTAAAAAAACTACTATATCTATGTGCTCCTATTTGGACTGTTAATGTTGGAATATTCTTTCGCAAAACACCTGCATCAAGATTGTTTAACACCTTTGTGAATCAAGGGGATAGATTTGTAATTTGAAAAAAATACTCGGTCAGCAGGTTAACTTATCCCATAGGCAGTAGTTAACCCCTATAAACAGCATAAGATTCAATACAGTATACAGATACCAAAATCTTAATCAAGTATTTAAAGAATGGATTGCAACTAATTGCCCATTATATAATACGACAACGCACTAAGCTAAATCTTTACGTTGAGAGAAAGCGTCATATCTTTTCTAGTACTGATGCCACACAGATGTTTAGAATCCCCACCAAACTGGTATAGTAGTGAGAGAATCAAGGCTATCAATGCATTTAAGTAGAAAAGGAATCCTCCATCAACAATTGGGGTTGTCCATCTAGCAATTTTAAACCCTTCAAATTACGCAAATGCAATTCGGCCAATTCGGCCATTTCTTACCGCGGTCACCACAAAACAACTCATACACGCCCTGGTAATCTCCCGACTCGATTATTGCAATAATCTCTTATCTGGCCTCCCTCTGTCCCACCTCTCCCCCCTACAATCCATCCTGAACGCCTCCGCCAGGCTAATTCACCTCACCCGCCGCTCTGTCTCTGCCGCTCCCCTCTGCGAGTCCCTTCACTGGCTCCCCATCCACTGCAGAATTAAGTTCAAAATCCTTATCCTTACCTACAAAACCCTCACTAACTCAGCGCCCCACTACCTGTCCTCACTAATCACCAAATACACCCCAGCCCGCTCCCTAAGGTCAAACAGTGACCTGCGCCTAGCTTCTCCCCGCATCACCTCTTCCCATGATAGACTGCAGGATTTCTCACGCGCAGCCCCCACTCTCTGGAACGCTCTCCCTCGTACTGTCAGACTTTCCCCTAACTTCTCTTCCTTCAAACGCTCCCTTAAAACATTCCTATTTAGGGAAGCCTACCACCCACTCACTGACGCAACCATCAATCACTCTCACCTTACAGTCCTCTCCTCCTGTTTCCAACCCCAACCCTCCTAGATTGTGAGTTCCTACGGGAATAGGGCCCTCATCTCCTCCTGTACTGTTTGTCAAATGTTGTTCAATGTATTGTAACCCTGTCTGTACTGTGCTTATTGTACAGCGCTGCGGAATATGCTGGCGCTTTATAAATAAATAATAATAATAATAATAATAAAAAGGTGAACAAGTTCTAAATCCTACAAATTACTATATTGCCCCTAGAGTAGCATACGAGCATATTTAGGGCTAAATCAACTCGGGACCAATTACCCGCACCAAACTTATCGCAGTTTTGGTCAAGTGAGAACTGTTAAAAACAATTGGCCATCACCAAATTAGAGAAAACGCTGATGCGCGTTTCGCCGTATCGTCACGGCTTCATGAATAAGCACCCACCTCCATTCCCTATTTATATTAATCCAAGTGTAAAGATTAATTTGTCGCCCGACGTAGAAAATTCTAAGGCGATTTGCATAATTACATTTCCGCAGTGGTTCTCGGTCACGTCATCATTCCTCCACCAATGGGATTTCATGTCTCTTTACGCCAACATAGATCCTTCAGTCTGTATGTAGGGTACTTGCGTTCCATGCTGGATTACGGTCAGGTGACTACAAACTAGCCAGACAAATTGTATGGCACATCCTAAATCTTCATCACCATGATTCCAGACTGTTATCTCCTATGAAGACTTTCTCCTCAACAGGGGAGACTCAGTGGTCAACAAGAGTACCACAGATCTAAGGATATACGTGTTGTAAAATAAAGGATATGTTGTATGAATTGGAGACCACTCAAAACCGTGATTAGGTTGTTGCATACTGATCCATACAGTGCACAGGATGGACTGAAGGATCAGCTAATGTGTCTTCACGTCAACCTAAATCATTCAATCTGTATATAGAACCCTTGCATTCCATGCTGGGTTGCGGTCAGGTGACTAAAGGTTAACTATGTAGTTTGTATAGCACATATTAACTCTTCATCACCTTGACTCTAGATCAGTGGTTCTCAAACCTGTCCTCGTGACCCCCAACCAGGCCGGATTTTGCAGATAGCTGAAGCACAACACAGGTGATATGATTTGCTGCTCAGTGAATGCAAGATTCAGTCTGCAATTCTCCAAGGTGATCTGCAAAATATGGCCTGGTTGGGGGTCCCGAGGAAAGGTTTGAGAACCACTGCTCTAGATGGTCATCCCCTATGAAAAGTTTCCTCAATAGGGGAGACTCGGTGGTCACCACAACCACTATAGTTTTTTGCATGTTATGAAAGAATAGATTTTATAAGTTGAAAACCACTCGGATCCGCAATTATATTCCTATATAAATATTTATACAGAAGAATAGTTTGGGGAATTGGCAGGTGCAGGGTGAGAAGAAAATTCAAAATACAAAACAGTAGGATAATAGAGATATTAGTGGCTGCGATACTGTATAGAGAACCTAAAAAGATATTGTTTTAAATTAGGAAAATTACTTATGTACAGTAACAGTACGTGTGAATAGTTCAAACCTTTTTCCTTGCCTTTTTTATTTTTATTCTTAAAATGAAATCATTAGATGAAGGGAGTGAATGTAAAACCCTCATTTAGACCTTCAGGGGCCAAAGTATGTAGAGTGTAGATCCAATAACATTCCATACGTCTTAGCATTAAATCATCGTTTCCCCCTCTCTGTGGACGTTTGACAAGCTCGATTCCACAATATTTCATGTGGCTAGTATTTCATCCTTGACATTGTCTCAAATGTCTCGCCACCGGCGTATCAATATGTCCACTAATTGATCTAATATGTTCTCTGATCCTGTATTTAAAAGGGCGGAAGGTCTTGCCTACGTATTTTTTACCACATCCGCATACAATCATGTATACTAGGCCAGTCGTGTTACAATTAAAGAAGGTTTGGATCTCAAAATCATTTTCTCTCCTAGCGTCCTGTATTACTTTGGAATCTTTCAAGATGTTAGCACAACTTTTACATCTACCACAGCTGTAGGTCCCTTTCAGATTGTTTCGTAACCAGTTGGTTGTTTGTACTGTTCTTTTCTCATAGTGGCTGTGAACTAGTATGTCTTTTAGATTCTTACATCTTCTATTTGTTATTGTTGCATGAGTGCCTATTGCTTCCTTCAAATGTGGGTCCAGAGTCAAAATGGTAAAACACCTGTTTTTTATTTTTCAAGATGAATCTAAATACCGATTTTCACGTCTGTAGCATCTTCTGTTTTTAAGATATAGGTATCCTGTTTAAAATAGTCAACCCCCTTTTTTTGCCCCCAGTTGAATTTTTGAAAAACAGTAAAATATGTGTTTTTTTATTTTTCAATAAGAATCGAAATACCGATTTTCACATCTGTAGCATCTTCTGTTTTGAGCTATAGGTATCCTGTTTAAATATTCAACCCCCTTTTTCGCCACCTTAGGGGCGGAGTTTCCAAAAATCCTTCCTTAGTGGGTGCATACATCATAAAAACAGTGCAACTCCAAAATTTCATGTTCTTAGGTTAAACGGTTTCAGCTGGGGCGTTGATTAGTCAGTCAGGACTGTCACGTTTATGATAAAAGTATTCAACCCCCCTTTTTGCCCCCCCAAGGAATTTTCAGAAAATGGTAAAATACTTGTTTTTTTATTTGTCAAGATGAATCTAAATACCGATTTTCACGTCTGTAACATCGTCTGTTTTTAAGATATAGGTATCCTGTTTAAAATATTTAAAATATTCAACCCCCTTTTTTCTCCCCCAAGTCGAATTTTTGAAAAACGGTAAAGTACGTGTTTTTTTATTTTTCAAGACGAATCTAAATACCGATTTTCACATCTGTAACATCTTCTGTTTTTGAGCTATAGATATCCTGTTTAAAATATTCAACCCCCTCTTTCACCCTCTTAGGGGCGGAGTTTCCAAAAATCCTTCCTTAGTGAGTGCCTACATCTTAAAAACAGTGCACCTTCAAAATTTCACGTTCCTAGGTTAAACGGTTTCAGCTGGGCGTTGAGGAGTCAGTCAGTCAGTCAGGACTTTCACGTTTATATATATACTAGCTTTTGCCCGCGGCTTCGCTCGCGTGGATTTTAGGATTTGTTAAAATTGATTTTTAAAACCCCCCCCCCTTTCCCCTCACTTGGGATTATTTGGAAAATTGTAAAACACGTGTCTTTATATTTTTCAAGAAGAATGTAAGTGCCAAATTTCACACCTGTAACATCTTTGGTTTTTGCAATATAGGTATACTGATAAAAGTATTCACATCCCTTTCCCCCACCCCCCTTAACTGGATTTTCAGAAAATGGTAAAACATTTTTTTTTTGCACGAAGATTGTAAATATTGAATTTCATACCTGTAACATCATTGGTTTTTGAAATATAGGTATAGTGATAAAGGTATTCATCCCCCTTTTTGCCCCCCACTGGATTTTTGGAAAATGGTAAAATAGGTGTTTTTTTTGTTTCTCAAGATGAATCTAAATACCAATTTTCACGTATGTACCATCTTCTGTTTTTGAGATATAGGTATCCTGATTAAAAGAATTCAGCCCCCCTTTTTTCACCCCCAATTGGATTTGTGGAAAATGGCAAAAAACATGTTTGTTTTTTTTCACGAAGATTGTAAATACCAAATTTCACACCCGTAACATCTTCGGTTTTTGAAATATAGGCAAACTGATAAAAGTATTCAACCGCCCTTTTTGCCCCCCCAAGGAATTTTCAGAAAGTGGTAAAATACGTGTTGTTTTATTTTTCAAGACTAATCTAAATACCAATTTTCAGGACTGTAACATCGTCTGTTTAGGAGATACAGGTATCCCGTTTAAAATATTTAAAATATTCAACCCCCTTTTTTCGCCCCCCCACTTGGATTTTTGAAAAATGGTAAAATACATGTTTTTTTATTTTTCAAGACGAATCTAAATACTGATTGCCACATCTGTAGCATCTTCTGTTTTTGAGCTATAGGTATCCTGTTTAAAATATTCAACCCCCTTTTTCACCCCCTTATGGGTGGATTTTCCAAAAACCCTTCCTTAGTGGGCGCCTACATCATAAAAACAGTGCACCTTCAAAATTTTACATTCCTAGGTTAAACGGTTTCAGCTGGGCGTTGATGAGTCAGTCAGTCAGTCAGGACTTTGGCATTTATATATATAGATGTATTTAACCCCCCATTTTGGACCTCCCATGGAATTTTAAGAAAATGCTAAAATACGTGTTTTTTTATTTTTCAAGACGAATCTAAATACAGATTTTCACGTCTGTAACATCTTCTGATTTTGAGCTATAGGTATCCTGTTTAAAATATTTAAAATATTCAACCCCCTTTTTCACCCCCTTAGGGGCGGAGTTTCCAAAAATCCTTGCTTAGTGGGTGCCCACATCATAAAAACAGTGCACCTTCAAAATTTCACGTTCTTACGTTAAACGGTTTCAGCTGAGCATTGATGAGTCAATCAGTCAGTCAGGACTTTCGTGTTTATGATAAAAGTATTCAACCCCCCTTTTTTCCCCCAGTTGAATTTTTGAAAACGGTAAAATACGAGTTTTTTATTTTTCAAGAAGAATCTAAATACCGATTTTCACATCTGTAACATCTTCTGTTTTTGATCTATAGGTATTGTGTTTAAAATATTCAACCCCATTTTTCACCCCTTAGGGGCGGAGTTTCCAAAAATCCTTCCTTAGTGGGTGCCCACATCATAAAAACAGTGCACCTTCAAAATTTCACGTTCCTAGGTTAAACGGTTTCAGCTGGGCATTGATGAGTCAGTCAGTCAGGACTTTCGCGTTTATGATAAAAGTATCCAACCCCCCTTTTTGTCCCCCCAAGGAATCCTCAGAAAATGGTAAAATACTTGTTTTTTATTTGTCAAGATGAATCTAAATACCGATTTTCACGTCTGTAACATCTCCTGTTTTTAAGATATAGGTATCCTGCTTAACCACTTCGATGCTAAAGGATACGCACAGGTATGTTCCTTGCGGCGGACGCGCTGAGCTTTGCTTTTTATATATATGGAGAGCTCACTACTTTCCTGGGTATGCACCACTCCCTGTTCACAGGTGTGTCCCACAGTGACAACCTACAAAGGCTAGTGTCTGCTGGGAAGCTCAAAGGTGAGTTAATTCTGTAAATGCAGATACAGTCAAGTAAGATAGGACCTGTCAATGATGGGGTACATTGGTGACTGTGACAGGCTTACGCAAACGATGATCATACTTTGTTAACTGAATCCCCATCATTTTACCTCAGTCAGGTTTTTTGAATTTTTAGAATTTTTGAAATGTGTTTTTTTCTTGCAGCAAATGGTGGATGAATGTGGTCATTGGTATGGTGTGCTCTTTTTTGGTGTTTTATATATATATATATATTATTTTTGTATATACTATTTGCAACAAATACTTTAGGATAAAATCCTTATATCCGATTCTTCTTCATATCTCTATCTGCAGATTTAGAAATATTTTGAAGATTCTGGATTTAACAGTACTTGAGATATCTCAATCTATTTCATTGCGAAGTACACACTCATATACATATATTTCTTACATTAACCACTTCCATGCGGAGGACGCGCTCAGCGCGTCCTCCACATGGCTCCTGCTGTGCGGAGGACGTGCTGAGCGCGTCCTCACTTTGGGGCCAGCGTTCGGCCGGGTTCCGGCCGATCGCTGGCCCCCCCGGTGCGGGCTGACATCCTCGATGTCAGCCTAGCACCCGGAACCGCCACCGGAGTAATTAGGTGTCATTGCGGGGGCGCGATGACACCTAATTCAGGCGCCCCCCCGCATGTGCGGAGGAGGCGCCTGAAAGGGAGGGGGGGTCCTTCGGACCTCTCTCCCTCCCGATCGGCGGCGTGAAGGGGGTTAACCCAGGCACTGGTTTGGAAGGGCACAGCCTGCCCTTCCAAATGGTACCTGGCATTAACCCCATGGGGGCCGGATCACGAATCGGCGCCGAAAAGCGCCGGTTCGTGATCCTTTCCCGGAGCTGGCCGACATCTTGGATGTCGGCCAAGCTTCCGGGAATGCCCCCTAAGGACTGGCATCATCGTGCATAGCACGATGACGCCAGTCCTGGAGTTAACCCCTAACTGCCACCAATGGTGGAGATAGGGGGTTCCAATGAACCCCCTATCTCCCGATCCGTTTCAGTTAAGGGTTAATGTTTGGTATTGTTGGATCGGCCAGAGCATGGCCGTTCCAACAATACCAAACTTGACTATGAAAAAGTTTTAAAAAAAATAAATAAATAAGTAAATATTAAAAAAAAATTGTAAAAAAAAAAGTTGTTTTTTCTTTTTTTTGGTTCGTTAATGCAGCAATATTGTTCCCATTTCAATTATAATGTGAACAATAATGCTGCACTAACGATTTTTGTATGCAGTGCGTTTGTTAAAAATCGCGTAATTTTCCCCCAAAAAAATGTAACGAGACCCCATCTCTAATTTTTTTAACAAGCGCACCCCATACAAAATATAACCGCAATTGCTCGCATGTTAAAATGTGAAAAAAAACACTTTACACGTTGTAAATGATTGAAAATTCATCTTTTATTGCATTTTTTGTTATAATATACAGACAGGTCATGATGTATACATATAATAATGACATATTATGAATCTGCCGAGTCTGACGGAAAGAACAATATATAATATGTCTGGGTCATATACTAAAATAAGCCTTCAAAACACGTTTAAACATGATGAGCAAAATCGGTAAAAATGACCTCAGCACAGGGGCGGGAAATGCCTCAGCAGCGAAAGGGTTAAAATATTTAAAATATTCAACCCCCTTTTTTGCCGCCCCGTTGAATTTTTTTTTAAAAAAAGGTAAAATACGTGTTTTTTTTTTTTTCAAGAAGAATCTAAATACCGCTTCTCACGTCTGTATCATCTTCTGTTTTTAAGATATAGGTATCGTGTTTAAAATATTTAAAATATTCATCCCCCTTTTTTGCCTCCCCGTTGAAATTTTGATAAACGGTAAAATACGGGTTTTTTTTATTTTTCAAGAACTATCTAAATACTGATTTTCACATCTGTAACATCTTCTGTTTTTAAGATATAGGTATCCTGTTTAAAATATTTAAAATATTCAACCCCTTTTTTGCCCCAGTCGAATTTTTGAAAAATGGTAAAATACGTGTTTTTTTATTTTTTAAGACGAATCTAAATACCGATTTTCACATCTGTAACATCTTCTGTTTTTGAGCTATAGGTATCCTGTTTAAAATATTCAACCCTCTTTTTCACCCCCTTAGGGGCGGAGTTTCCAAAAATCCTTCCTTAGTTGGTGCCCACATCATAAAAACAGTGCACCTTCAAAATTTCATGTTCCTAGGTTAAATGGTTTCAGCTGGGCGTTGATAAATCAGTCAGTCAGTCAGGACTTTCGCGTTTATATATATATAATCCAGGTCATCCCTGCAGCAAGACTCCTCTCCATGTCTTTGTTTTGATCCCAAAGTGGATTTTGTTTCTGGGGGAGCATAAATAAACTCCCACCAGTCTACCTCATGATTGACAAGCAGCATGAGCAGGTATGGTTTGCTATGTAGCAGCCTGTGGTTTCATTTTGGTTAGGACTCGCCCTTATAGAGGTGCCGTGATGTTGGCGGGCGAGCTAGTCTTATAATGGCCATTAATAAGAAACCAAACCTCTAATTGTGTTTAGTTTCACACGGTATAATTGGAGTAAGCGCAGATGACATTTTTTTCTTTGATTTGTTCTACACATGTTGTTGGGCTGGATGCATTTGGTGGTTGCAGCCAACCCTTCGGGGAATAGGCGTGACCCCACCCCTCCTGCACTATATATAGATATATATATATAAAGCAAACCAAAGGGTGGGTTGCACTCAACCTAAACTTGCAACACAAGCGGGTGCATCTAAGACTTCAAATACAAAACACCAAAAAAGGGCACACCATACCCAGTGGTGTATTTTGGCCTAGGCCGACTAGTTTTTTTTTTAACTTTTGAAAAGTTTTTATACCAGGAAGGATACATTGAGATTTCACAAATTTTTCAAGTATGTCCTGGGTAGGCAAGGCCTAGGCTTTCACTTTCCAGGGGGCAGCAAAATACCTCACCACTAAATGGGTTACTCACAGAGCACCAAAATGACGCCAACATTTTGGTGTTCTGTAGTTCCCTGCACTTCGGGGAATAAAATTTCCCTACCCTGCAGTGAATTCACCATTCACCGCAGGGTCCCCATAGTGCATGGAGTCGGCCGCTGAATGCTGCCACCGCAAACCCGTGGCCTGCTGTTTTCAAAAGAACTACTGAACGAAAATGTCTGGAATTTACATATAAGATCCTATGATTGATAATAAAAAGTTCTGTTACAGAAAAAAGAAAAACTGCTATTAAAAAAGGGAGGAAATTTGCCCAAAAAAATCTGAAAAATGACTAAAAGGTACTAAAAAAAAAATCGATAAAGACTTTTTACTGCAGATTAAAATAACAAATGGTTTATTAGATATTGCATAAAAACGGGAATATTTTTAACATTGAAACCTATGGGTTTCGCCTGAATAAACCTGCTCATTGAAACCACCAAACATCAGGGAATTTCACTGCCATTTCTCTGCTGTTTGGTGTTCTCTGAATAGATTAACCATTACTTCTCTATGGGGATTTGCACTGCCTTCAAACAGCACCGTACTTGCTGGCAGTTCAATAAACTTGTGTGTGAGCATATCACAGAGCAGTGGTGTACTTAGGGGAGTGGCGGAGGGCGGGCCGCCCCAGGTACCAGTGATTATTGGGGTGTCATTAGGGGATACTAGGAGGTGCCACTTTCACTGTGTGTCAGCTTTGAGCTGTGTTCTCAAACAATGAGCAGTGGAGCAGGGCGTTTGCATTCGGAATAAAATCGAATAGAATAAAAATCCCACTCTCTTCCCTCAATAGCTCTTCCCCTGCCCCGCAGCAGCTCTAGGAGAGGGGAGGGGGATGTGATTTGTGTGCAGAGAGAGAAGATGACAGTAATCGGCAGGTAAGGGGGGGGTATCAGCAGAATATGAAGCCCTGTCTGCTTACTGCTGTTTAAAGTGGACCTTTCCTTAACCAGCACTGCAGTGATAGAAATTTGTCATTGAACTGCCTGGCTCCTGGTGAGGCTGCGTGCGTGCAGGTCACGCGTTCCGGCCAGTCAGGTGGTACTGAGTCTCAGTACCACCTGACTGGCTGAACCACGTGACACGCACGCAGCTGCCGGCCATTTCGTTAACATGGACTCACACTCTATTCTGGACTGAACACCCACCGGGAAGGGAATCAAAGCCACGGTGCACCCTCTGGCAGTGGCACCCCACTGCTGACAAGATGGCTCCATGCACAGGCACAGTCGCGATCCTCACGTGGCCTGAAGGGACCCCTTGCTGAGTCCGTACACAGTCCCTGCTGACTCTGCACACAGCCCTACAGCGGACAGAGGCCGGTAAATATAGAATAAATAATTGCAGTGTGCTCATATACACTCGGTTTGCTGGGAGTTTTATTGCAGTGGATTCTGATGCACTCATACACACCGCACATTGCATTGCTGGGAGTTTTATTGCTGTGGATTCTGATACGCTGACACACACCGCACATTGCATTACTGGGTTTATTGCTGTGGATTCTGTGATACACACTGCATATTACTGTGAGTTTCATTGCCCTGGAGCTCTGGGATACGCTTATACAAACTGCACATTACTGTGAGTTTTATTGCTGTGCAGTTCTGTGAAATGCTCATACACAGTGCACATTTCTGTGGGTTTTATTGCTGTGCAGCTCTGATACGCTCATATGCATTGCACGTTTCTGTGGGTTTTATTGTTCAACCAATTAGAGCGGCTATGATCCAGTTTACTTGACATACGTGGCTGTTCTTTGTAAAAATGCTTGAATTTAAACATTTCATAATTTTCTTTATCTCAATAGATACATTTGAAATGGTATACAAAATATACAAGTAGGCACTTGGAATCCACTTTTATTATAAAGAGAGGAAAAGGCGGAGCTCTAAGAGGAAAAGGTGGAGTTTAAAGAGGAAGGTTGGGGATTTACCAGGAAGAGGTGTGCCCTTGACGGGAAGGGGTGCCTCAAATTTAAATTGGGGGGTGCACGAGTTTAGTCAGGCCTAGGGCAGCACAAAACCTAAATACACCACTGACCACACCATACCAATGACCACCATTTGCTGCAAGAAAAAAAAAATGGTGGATGAAGATGATCATTGGTATGGTGTGCTCTTTTTTGGTGTTTTGTATTTGAAGTCTTAGATGCACCCGCTTGTGTTGCAAGTTTAGGTTGAATGCAACCCACCCTTTGCTTTGCTTTTTATATATATGGAGAGCTCACTACTTTCCTGGGTATACCACTCCCTGTTCACAGGTGTGTCCCACAGTGACACCTACAAAGGCTAGTGTCTGCTGGGAAGCTCAAAGGTTGTTAATTCTGTAAATGCAGATACAGTCAAGTAAGATAGGACCTGTCAATGATGGGGTACATTGGTGACTGTGACAGGCTTACGCAAACGATGATCATACTTTGTTAACTGAATCCCCATCATTTTACCTCAGTCAGGTTTTTTGAATTTTTAGAATTTTTGAAAATGTGTTTTTTTCTTGCAGCAAATGGTGGATGAATGTGGTCATTGGTATGGTGTGCTTTTTTTGTGTTTTATATATATATATTATATATATATTATTTTTGTATATACTATTTGCAACATACTTTAGGATAAAATCCTTATATCCGATTCTTCTTCATATCTCTATCTGCAGATTTAGAAATATTTTGAAGATTCTGGATTTAACAGTACTTGAGATATCTCAATCTATTTCATTGCAAAGTACACACTCATATACATATATTTCTTACATTAACCACTTCCATGCGGAGGACGCGCTCAGCGCGTCCTCCACATGGCTCCTGCTGTGCGGAGGACGTGCTGAGCGCGTCCTCACTTTGGGGTCAGTGTTCGGCCGGGTTCCGGCCGATCGCTGGCCCCCCCCGGTGCGGGCTGACATCCTCGATGTCAGCCCAGCATCCGGAACCGCCGCCGATGAAATTAGGTGTCATCGCGGCAGCGCGATGACACCTAATTCAGGCGCCCCCCCGCATGTGCGGAGGAGGCGCCTGAAAGGGAGGGGGGGAGGTCCTTCGGACCTCTCTCCCTCCCGATCGGCGGCGTTGCGGGGGTTAAGCCAGGCACCATTTGGAAGGGCACAGCCTGCCCTTCCAAATGGTACCTGGCATTAACCCCTGGGGAGCTGGATCCCGAATCGGCGCTGAAAAGCGCCGGTTCGTGATCCTTTCCCGGAGCTGGCCGACATCTTGGATGTCGGCCAAGCCTCCGGGAACTCCCCCTGAGGAATGGCGTCATCGTGCATAGCACGATGACGTCAGTCCTGGAGTTAACCCCTAACTGCCACCAATGGTGGAGATAGGGGGTTCCAATGAACTCCCTATCTCCCGATCCGTGGCAGCTAGTTAAAGTTTGGTATGGTTGGATCGGGCAGAGCATGGCCGTTCCAACGATACCAAACACGAAAGTGAAAAAAGTTTGTAAAAAAAATAAATAAATAAAATAAAAATAAAAAAATATTTAAAAAAAAATTATAAAAAAAAATAAACACTTTTTTTTCTTTTTTTTGGTTTGTTAATGCAGCAATATTGTTCCCATTTCAATTATAATGTGAACAATGATGCTGCACTAACGATTTTTGCATGCGGTGCGTTTGTTAAAAATCGTGTAATTTTCCCCAAAAAAAAATGTAACGAGACCCCATCTCTAATTTTTTTAACAAGCGCACCCCATACAAAATATAACCGCAATTGCTCGCATGTTAAAATGTGGAAAAAAAACACTTTACACGCTGTAAATTATTGAAAATTCATATTATATTGCATTTTTTGTTATAATATACAGACAGGTCATGACGTATACATATAATAATGACATATTATGAATCTGCCGAGTCTGACGGAAAGAACGATATATAATATGTCTGGGTCATATACTAAAATAAGCCTTCAAAATGCGTTTAAACATGATGAGCAAAACCGGTAAAAATGACCTCAGCACAGAGGCGGGAAAAGCCTCAGCAGCGAAAGGGTTAATATCGCTTATCTCAGGTCAAATGTCAATCTGTCTTAACAAAGACCCTATATTCAATCCTAGACTTTGGGTCTCTGTCATTTTTTATTTAATATTTCTGTTATTTCTATTCAAGGTTTTTACTGAGTACTCTTTATCAGCTAAATTCCTTTAAAATTAGATCAGCAAAAATACTTCTATATTTAAATAACTTATTCTATTCTTCAGTAATTATACCATTATATAGTTCTACACTCTACAAAATATATATATATTGGAGCATCTATTTTTACTGTGAATATATAGAATATATTGATTATAAAAATATATTTCGTGAATATATATATTTTTTTTATATTTGAAATTTTTTATTTTGGAAAAGAGTCAGCTTAACAACATACTATAAACAAATAAATGGCCTCGCAGGGCCAATAATCGTCAGCATAAAAAACACAGCTGTGTACAACAAATAATGAATCCATCTAATGGTAGTCATATAGTAGTAATAAACATCCCCTAATTGGGGGGTCTCATCTATGAACATGCGATAAATAAAAGCACGTCATGCTAAATCAAAAACAATAGGCATTATGAAGTCAGCAAATAATCTACTCAATTTTTTTTTAGAGATATCAGCAGTCAACAGCGAGGGAGAGGAAAGGGAGGGGGATAATACACATATAGGTAGCAGAAAAAGCCAGGATAAGTCGTCCCCGAACGGGGGGGTCTCTTCAGAATAAAAACCTATGGTAAACGCAGGCGATACGTGAGGTGGAACAGCGAAGATCTGGCGCTCAGCCGGGGCAGTCCTCCGCCACATCCCTAGAAAGACCCGCTCCAGACAGGACAGACCATGCTTCAGAGGGGTCAGCAATATTATAAGGCACATTCCTGTGGGTCACCTCCAGGGAACCCGCCAGTCCCCAACAATATCTTACACCCCGTGCACGTAGGAAAGTTGTCACCTCTCGAAATTTCCTCCGGGCCAATAGAGTCACGAAGGGTAAGTCTCGGTATAACTGGAGTATCGAATTCTCGAAAGACACATTAGACCGTGCCCCCGGGGACGACATAAGGTTCACCTGCGTAGCGACATCCACCGCCGTAGCAATAACATCCCGTGGAGCAGCAGACGGAGCCGTCGCAGCCTTCCGGACCCTGAATTCTGCGACAAACACCGCAGGAGAATAAGAAGAGAGGCCCATAACGTGATGCCCCAGGCGATCCACATACTTCAGAAGACCCGCTGCAGGTACAGATTCGGTGATTCCCCGGACATGGACATTGCGTCAGCGATGCCTTGCCTCAAGTGTTTCCACAGAGAGGGTCAGAAGCGCGACCTGTGAATGAAGTTCCTCCACCTGGGTCGAAAGCACCGAAACTTCCTCATCCACATGAATCCACACCGCCAGCACCTCAGCTCGCACTCCATCAACCTCAGCCCGAATACCCGAAAATTCAGCTCACCACAACCTCATCTCTGCCATAAAGTTCCAAAGATCACCCTTCGTGGAAGGGAGCGAGTCCTCATTGTCCTCAAACTGACTGTCGGAGGTAAGTAGCCCTGAAGACAGTGGACTTGCCGCTGACAGTGGTCTCCGCCCATCACGGTTAGGTGGGACTGATTCCCGTTGTGTCTCCGTAGCCCCGGACCACCAGCAGAGGACAGCAAAAAGTCCAAATCTGTGGACCGGTGATCCTCCTCTGAACTTCCCCACGGTGCAACAGAGGACGTCAGTGGGTTCAGGTAAGCCTCCTGTAGTGCTCCTGCCAGAGAGCGGTGTTTAGCCTGAGCTCTCTTTTTAGCTGCTGTACCGGCTGCCTTCCTCCCTCTCCCCGGGGTTATCAAAGTAAGCAATCGCCGGTCTTCCTCGTTGTCTTGAGGCCAGTAAAGATCTCCATCTGCCGGAATTACGGGGGAGGGTGCCACTGCCCGGGGAGCACCACCCCCACCTATAGAATCGCGAATGTCCTGTTGGCAGGGCCCCTCTGCCCTGTCAGCTCTTTTAACAGATCTCCTACCCATCTCTAATCTCTTGTCCGCGGCAGCGTCCTCGTGGCGATTAGGAAGAGACTGCCAAATCCAAAATGGCCACCGCACTAGGCCGCACTCGCGATCTCTGGGTAGACCTGCTTAGGGACTCGCCGCCAGAAACTACGCAGTCTCTCAGGAGTCGTTCCCCCAGTCAGAGGAAGTTCCTATGGCACTTAGAGGGTTAACACCAGGTAAATAGTCCCAAGAAGTCTCTAAATCATTAGCTTTAGCAGCAGAGCTCGGCAAGATGCGTCCTTCCTCCTCAGCTGTTAGCTCCGCCCCCCATGAATATATTTATACACTTGCATAGAGATTTTAAATATGTTCCTATACCCAAAAAAGAAAAATATCTTTAATTCAAGGACTTGTTAAAACAAACCAATAAATTTAAATATGACATGTCTGGCACTTAGCTCAGCATTATATCAAATAAAGACATTTTATCGTCTATAGCTTTTATAAAAAAAAACATAACTCTTATGGTTCACTTAGCCATGAACTATTTAAAAAAAAATCTCTGTCCATTTCTAAAACTAGGCGAAAATTGAGAAAGAAAAGACTTTACATTAAAACAAGATGGCTACAGGCATCCGTTTTAATTTTCCATTATAATATACCTGACAGAATTGTGTTTGAATTCGAACTTTTTCGGATGTTTGAGTTCAAATTCGAACCGAACACGGGGGTGTTCGGCCATCACTAATTATCAATCCTGTCGATTCTTTGATAGCTAGTCTTTTTGCAATATCCATCTATACACAGCGTTTTTTAATACAACATTTAACCCTAGCTTGCCTTTTAAACAGCAAGATTTGATAAATTGGGGATTTATTTATCAATTCGAAATTCGAATCAATAACTATCAAATCGATCTCTGTTATACTATACAAAACTAAATTACAAAACGAAATCTAGAACGAAATAACCAAAAACGAGATTAATTTGAAACAAATTTTCCTTCTTCATTTTTCTGTTTTGTTTCCTCTTCTTCTTCCTTATTCTATCCTCTCGGGGCTTGGGCACACCCCATTCATTGTCTTTATCCTTTTTCTCCTTCTATCCACCCTCTTAATTAAAAGAAAGGTATTGTCTATTTTTTACGATGCTTGTACATCTGTTTAAAGTTATTGGAAAGCAATAACTAATTTAAAAAATAATAATAATAAAAAAAAAGGATGTGTGCCAAACAGGAAACGCTCCCAAATTGGCCACGGTTTGGCTGCGGTTGAATTTGTGCTCAGAGTTTAGGTTTAGATATAAAGGTTAGGGATAGGGTTTGTTATACAGTTTTTTTCTGCAATATCTGTTTAACAAATAGCGAGTCAAGTGATGGCTTTTATATGCTGCTAGTTTGTATGTGAAACTGATGTCCTTTCTCTGCTGATTGTATGGAAAAGCCTGGAGGAACAGTATCCCACCTCCACCAACAGGAAAGCTGGGCACAAACCTACAAGCAGTGGCAAGGTGAATTCTCTGAGCCGATACAATCAAGAGGCTCCACTGGCGGTAGTGTTATTCCTAAAGGGACATAGAGGGTGTCATATGTGATACATAGAACGTTATGAGAGCTCTGTCTCTCTTCTGTTTCGCTTTCATTTAATCCAAACCGTGCATTCACTGGACATATGTCTGTCTTACACAACAGTGCGCAATTATACCTACATAACATAATAGTATGTATACATAAAATTTACTGATTGTTAAATAGGCCTATTACTACTTAACATTAATATGTATAACTTAATATGCGTACATATATAGAAAGTACACCTAATATATATAATGCCTGCTTTATAACAGTTAAGCTCGCATTAACCCTCTATGTTTCCTATGTAGATTATGCCAATACCCTCCATTACACGTAGGGCTGTGCATGGCTGAAAAATTTGTTTTGTTTAGTTTCGTTACGTTTTTAAATAATTTAGTTTTCGGAATTTCATAACTATTTTCGTTTTGTATTGATTTGAAATTTCGAATTGATTTCAAATTCGAGTTGATATCAATTTGATAGTTCATTTCAAATTCAAAAGTTGATATCACTTATTCAAATTTTTATTTTATGATGATGACACAGTGTAAAACTAAATTAATTTGTTATATACCGTTTCGTTTCGAATTCGTATCGATTCGTTTTTCGATAGTACTTCTGAAATACGAATTACCAAATTTCTTTCCAAATTCTGAATTTTTCCGAAACGAATGCACATCTCTAATTACGCACGGCGTAAACAAAAATAATAAATAATAATAATAATATGCATCTACATACATGCCATGCATAACATGCATTAACCCATGCATTGAACCCAGGACATACTTGAAAACGAGAGAAATCTCATTGTATTCTTCTTGGTAAAATCCTTTCTAAATAAATAAAAAATAGTAAATTAAGCATAGAGACCGGTTCTCTTTTTTCACTGAGCCTGAGGTCTCTCACCATCACATGCTCAGGTGGTTGCGATGGAAGGGAGTTCTTGCCAGTTTCTATGTGTAAGTTCTGGAACCTCCAGGCTGGTATTTTCAGATTGTGGTGCCTGGGTACAGCTTCCATGCCATTTGTCACTGGCTAAGCTCCCATGCCTCTGCTCTGCCTGACACTCTCATCAACTATGAGGGTTCTTCCTTCATTTGCGCTCACAACAAGGCTCCTCTGTTCTGATTGGATGATTTGGAGCCATTCAAATGCTACTTTGTTATTGCAATTTGACAGCACACACCATGCCGCCGCTCCGCTGATTGCCATTACAGCCAGAGGTTAGTCTTTTCTCCTTTATATTTATTTATTTATCTATACTATAAAAGAATAAGCTAAAAACTGTCCGTCGCCAAAACCCTACTGCGCATGCGCGACGGACATTTGAAAGCGGCCGTTAGAACACACAGGTAGCTGCGCGTGCCGGCCGCGTGAAAAAAAAACAAAAAAAAAACGGCACGAGCCGCGCGCAGCTACCCGTGTGTTTACACGGCCAGATGCCCCGATCCTCCAGCGGTGACCGTCCTCCGGCTGCCGGCGGGCCTCCAGGCTCAGGCGAGCCCCCGGCTCGGTTTGGGCCTACAGGCCCAGCCGAGCCGGGGACTCGCCTAAGCCTAGAGGCCCGCCGAGCAGCCAGCGGCAGCCGGAGAAGGTCACCGCTGGAGGATCGGGGCCGAAGTTCCCAAACAAACACACCCCAAAATCGGCCCTGAGCTCCAGCGGAGACCTCCTCCGGCTGCCGCTGGCTGCTCAGCGGCCCTCTAGGCTTAGGCGAGCCCCCGGCTCGGTTTGGGCCTACAGGCCCAGCCGAGCCGGGGACTCGCCTAAGCCTAGAGGCCCGCGAGCAGCCAGCGGCAGCCGGAGAAGGTCACCGCTGGAGGATCGGGGCCGAAGTTCCCAAACAAATACACCCCAAAATCGGCCCTGAGCTCCAGCGGAGACCTCCTCCGGCTGCCGCTGGCTGCTCGGCGGCCCTCTAGGCTTAGGCGAGACCCCGGCTCGGTTTGGCCTACAGGCCCAGCCGAGCCGGGGACTCGCCTAAGCCTAGAGGCCCGCGAGCAGCCAGCGGCAGCCAGAGAAGGTCACCGCTGGAGGATCGGGGCCGAAGTTCCCAAACAAACACACCCCAAAATCGGCCCTGAGCTCCAGCGGAGACCTCCTCCGGCTGCCGCTGGCTGCTCGGCGGCCCTCTAGGCTTAGGCGAGCCCCCGGCTCGGTTTGGGCCTACAGGCCCAGCTGAGCCGGGGACTCGCCTAAGCCTAGAGGCCCGCCGAGCAGCCAGCGGCAGCCGGAGAAGGTCACCGCTGGAGGATCGGGGCCGAAGTTCCCAAACAAACACACCCCAAAATCGGCCCTGAGCTCCAGCGGAGACCTCCTCCGGCTGCCGCTGGCTGCTCGGCGGCCCTCTAGGCTTAGGCGAGCCCCCGGCTCGGTTTGGCCTACAGGCCCAGCTGAGCCGGGGACTCGCCTAAGCCTAGAGGCCCGCCGAGCAGCCAGCGGCAGCCGGAGAAGGTCACCGCTGGAGGATCGGGGCCGAAGTTCCCAAACAAATACACCCCAAAATCGCCCTGAGCTCCAGCGGAGACCTCCTCCGGCTGCCGCTGGCTGCTCGGCGGCCCTCTAGGCTTAGGCGAGACCCCGGCTCGTTTGGGCCTACAGGCCCAGCCGAGCCGGGGACTCGCCTAAGCCTAGAGGCCCGCCGAGCAGCCAGCGGCAGCCGGAGAAGGTCACCGCTGGAGGATCGGGGCCGAAGTTCCCAAAAAAATACACCCCAAAATCGGCCCTGAGCTCCAGCGGAGACCTCCTCCAGCTGCCGCTGGCTGCTCGGCGGGCCTCTAGGCTTAGGCGAGCCCCCGGCTTGGCTTGGGCCTACAGGCCCAGCCGAGCCGGGGACTCGCCTAAGCGTAGAGGCCGGCCGAGCAGCCTGCTCGGCCGGAGGAGGTCACCGCTGGAGCTCAGGGCCGATGTTGCCTAACACATACTCACCGACATCGGCCCTTAGCTCCTCCAGCGATGGCGGTCCCGCTTGCAGCATCCTCTCTCTCTCCGTTGCTCGCCGGAATGACGTTACGAAAGCCTTTGACCCCGGGGGGTCAAAGGCTTTCGTGACGTCATCCTGGCGAGCAACGGAGAGAGAGAGGATGCTGCAAGCGGGACCGCCATCGCTGGAGGAGCTAAGGGCCGATGTCGGTGAGTATGTGTGGAACCGGTGGAGGACTCGAGGCCGATGTAGGTGAGTATGTGCTCTACACACACACACACACACCCTGCTTACTCGGCCGGTATCCAAGCTTAGGCGAGCCCCCGGCTTGGCTTGGGCCTAGAGGCCCAGCCGAGCCAGGGACTCACCTGAGCCTGGAGGACGGCCGAGCATGCAACTCGACCGGCCTCCATGCTCAGGCGAGTCCCCGGCTCTGCTGGGCCTCTAGGCCCAAGCCGGGGGCTCGCCTAAGCTTGGATACCGGCCGAGTAAGCAGGGTGGGTGTGGAGAGCACATACTCACCTATTAGCCCTGAGCTCCAGCGGTGACTGTCCTCCGGCTGTCGCAGGCTGCTCGGCCGGCCTCCAGGCTCAGGCGAGCCCCCGGCTTGGCTTGGGCCTACAGGCCCAGCCGAGCCGGGGGCTCGCCTAAGCCTGGAGGCCGGCCGAGCAGCCTACGACAGCCACCGCTGAGGCTCCGGGCCAATGTAGGGATGTTGCCTACACATACTCACCGACATCGGCCCTTAGCTCCTCCAGCGATGGCGGTCCCGCTTCCAGCGTCCTCTCTCGCTCCGTTGTTCGCGGAATGACGTCACGAAAGCCTTTGACCCCGGGGGTCAAAGGCTTTCGTGACGTCATCCCGGCGACCAACGGAGCGAGAGAGGACGCTGGAAGCGGGACGCGGGACCGCCATCGCTGGAGGGCCGATGTAGGTGAGTATATCCACGAGCGGGGGGGCCATATCCACGAGCGGGGGGGCCATATCCACGAGCGGGGGGGCCATATCCACAAGCGGGGGGGCCATATCCACGAGCGGCGGGGGGCGATATCCACGTGCTGGGGCAATATCCACGTGCTAGGGCAGTATCCACGAGCTGGGGCAGTATCCATCCACGTGCTGGGGCAGTATCCACGTGCTGGGGCAGTATCCACGTGCTGGGGCAGTATCCACGTGCTGGGGCAGTATCAATCCACGTGCTGGGGCAATATCCATGTGCTGGCAGTATCCACGAGCTGGGGCAATATCCACGTGCTGGGGCAGTATCCACGTGCTGGGGCAGTATCCACGTGCTGGGGCAGTATCCACGTGCTGGGGCAGTATCAATCCACGTGCTGGGGCAATATCCATGTGCTGGGCAGTATCCACGAGCTGGGGCAATATCCACGTGCTGGGGCAGTATCCACGTGCTGGGGCAGTATCCACGTGCTGGGGCAGTATCCACGAGCTGGGGCAACATCCACGTGCTGGGGCAGTATCCACGTGCTGGGGCAGTATCCACGTGCTGGGGCAGTATCAATCCACGTGCTGGGGCAATATCCATGTGCTGGGCAGTATCCACGAGCTGGGGCAGTATCCACGTGCTGGGGCAGTATCCACGTGTGCTGGGCAGTATCCACGTGCTGGGGCAGTATCAATCCACGTGCTGGGGAAATATCCATGTGCTGGGCAGTATCCACGAGCTGGGGCAGTATCCACGTGGTGGGGCAGTATCCACGTGCTGGGGCAGTATCCACGTGCTGGGGCAATATCCATGTGCTGGGCAGTATCCACGTGCTGGGGCAGTATCCACGAGCTGGGGCAACATCCACGTGCTGGGGCAGTATCCACGTGCTGGGGCAGTATCCACGTGCTGGGGCAATATCCACGTGCTGGGTCAATATCCACGTGCTGGGGCAGTATCCACGTGCTGGGGCAATATCCAGGAGCTGGGGCAGTATCCACGAGCTGGGGCAATATCCACGTGCTGGGGCAGTATCCATCCACGTGCTGGGGCAATATCCACGTGCTAGGGCAGTATCCACGAGCTGGGGCAGTATCCACGAGCTGGGGCAATATCCACGTGCTGGGGCAATATCCACGTGCTAGGGCAGTATCCACGAGCTGGGGGCAGTATCCACGTGCTGGGGCAATATCCACGAGCTGGGGCAGTATCCACGAGCTGGGGCAGTATCCACGAGCTGGGGCAGTATCCACGTGCTTGGGCAGTATCCACGTGCTTGGGCAGTATCCACGAGCTGGGGCAGTATCCACGTGCTGGGGCAGTATCCACGTGCTGGGGCAGTATCCATCCACGTGCTGGGGCAGTATCCACGTGCTGGGGCAGTATCCACGTGCTGGGGCAGTATCAATCCACGTGCTGGGGCAATATCCATGTGCTGGGCAGTATCCACGTGCTGGGGCAGTATCCACGAGCTGGGGCAATATCCACGTGCTGGGGCAGTATCCACGTGCTGGGGCAATATCCACGTGCTGGGGCAATATCCACGTGCTGGGTCAATATCCACGTGCTGGGGCAGTATCCACGTGCTGGGGCAATATCCAGGAGCTGGGGCAGTATCCACGAGCTGGGGCAGTATCCATCCACGTGCTGGGGCAATATCCACGTGCTAGGGCAGTATCCACGAGGGGCAGTATCCACGAGCTGGGGCAATATCCACGAGCTGGGGCAATATCCACATGCTGGGGCAATATCCACGTGCTAGGGCAGTATCCACGAGCTGGGGCAGTATCCACGAGCTGGGGGCAGTATCCACGTGCTGGGGCAATATCCACGAGCTGGGGCAGTATCCACGAGCTGGGGCAGTATCCACGAGCTGGGGCAGTATCCACGTGCTTGGGCAGTATCCATCGTGCTTGGGCAGTATCCACGAGCTGGGGCAGTATCCACGTGCTGGGGCAGTATCCACGTGCTGGGGCAGTATCCATCCACGTGCTGGGGCAGTATCCACGTGCTGGGGCGGTATCCACGCTGGGGCAGTATCAATCCACGTGCTGGGGCAATATCCATGTGCTGGGCAGTATCCACGTGCTGGGGCAGTATCCACGAGCTGGGGCAATATCCACGTGCTGGGGCAGTATCCACGTGCTGGGGCAATATCCACGTGCTGGGGCAATATCCATGTGCTGGTCAATATCCACGTGCTGGGGCAGTATCCACGTGCTGGGGCAATATCCAGGAGCTGGGGCAGTATCCACGAGCTGGGGCAGTATCCATCCACGTGCTGGGGCAATATCCACGTGCTAGGGCAGTATCCACGAGCTGGGGCAATATCCACGAGCTGGGGCAATATCCACATGCTGGGGCAATATCCACGTGCTAGGGCAGTATCCACGAGCTGGGGCAGTATCCACGTGCTGCGGCAATATCCACGTGCTGGGGCAATATCCACGTGCTGGGGCAATATCCACGTGCTGGGGCAGTATCCACGTGCTGGGGCAGTATCCACGTTCTGGGCAGTATCCACGTGCTGGGGCAATATCCACGAGCTGGGGCAATATCCACGTGCTGGGGCAATATCCACGTGCTGGGGCAGTATCCACGTGCTGGGGCAATATCCACGAGCTGGGGCAGTATCCACGAGCTGGGGCAGTATACATGAGCAGGGGCAGTATATCCACAATAGACTGCCCTCTGGGCAGGCTTTACAACTAGTCTATATAATAAAAGAGTAAGGCTTTGGCTGTCCGTCGCCAAAGCCTTACTGCGCATGCGCGCGCAACCAGCGGCGGTTGGTTGCGCGCGCATGCAACCGCCGCGGCACGAGCCGGCTGCCGGCTCGCCGCGGCGGTTACACATGCACACAGCAGCCGGGTAGAGGCTGCGCTCGCAGCCTCTACCCGGCTGCCGCGCGCATCCAACCCCAGAGCGGCGAAGGGAAAGTTTCCTCGCTTCCGCTTTGAAGGACCCAAGCCCCGGTCACGTGACCGCGGCTTGGGTCCTTCAAAGACCGGAAGCGGGGAAATCTTCACTTCCCTGGCGGCGCTCGACAGGTAAGTATGAGCGCTGGGGGGGGGGTCAATATCCACGAGCTGGGGGGGTCAATATCCACGAGCTGGGGGGGTCCATATCCACGAGCTGGGGGGGTCCATATCCACGAGCTGGGGGGGTCCATATCCACGAGCTGGGGGACCATATCCACGAGCTGGGCAAATCCACGAGCTGGGGCAAATCCATGTGCTGGGCAACTCCATGAGCTGGGCAACTCCATGAGCTGGGGGCAAATCCATGTGCTGGGCAAATCCATGAGCTGGGGCAAATCCATGTGCTGGGCAAATCCATGAGCTGGGCAACTCCATGAGCTGGGCAACTCCATGAGCTGGGGCAAATCCATGAGCTGGGCAAATCCATGAGCTGGGCAAATCCATGTGCTGGGCAAATCCATGAGCTGGGGGCAAATCCATGAGCTGGGGGCAAATCATTGTGCTGGGCAAATCCATGTGCTGGGGCAAATCCATGAGCTGGGGCAAATCCATGTGCTGGGGCAAATCCATGTGCTGGGCAAATCCATGAGCTGGGGGCAAATCCATGAGCTGGGGGCAAATCCATGAGCTGGGGGCAAATCCATGTGCTGGGGGCAAATCCATGTGCTGGGGGCAAATATCCATGTGCTGGGGCAATATCCACGAGCTGGGGCAGTATCCACGAGCTGGGGCAGTATACCCACAATAGACTGCCCTCTGGGCAGGCTGGGGCAGTATCCACGTGCGGGGGCAGTATCCACGTGCTGGGGCAGTATCCACGTGCTGGGGCAGTATATCCATGAGCAGGGGCAGTATATCCACAATAGACTGCCCTCTGGGCAGGCTTTACAACTAGTTTATTTATAAAGGATTTTACCAGAAAGGATACATTGAGATTTCTCTCGTTTTCAAGTATGTCCTGGGTTCAAGAACATTGAAGTATTACAGTTACAGAAATACAAAGTAATACAATGCAAGATATTAAAAAAACCCACAAATATACAGATTAACAGACAATAAATATGTAGGAAATAGTCATTATATTACATGTTTACAGGTGGATTCTGTATATAGTCATTATGTTACATGTTTACAGGTGCATTCTGTATATAGTCATTATGTTACATGTTTACAGGTGCATTCTGTATATAGTCATTATGTTACATGTTTACAGGTGCATTCTGTATTGAGGTGTGTTAGTAAGGAGCTCTTGAGTGACTTAAGACTGGGGAAAGATTTGATGGTGTCTGGGAGGTTAGTCCATAATTGTGGTGCTCTGTAGGAAAATGAGGACCGAGCCACTGTCTTTTTGTATTGCGGTATTGCAAGTAAGGTGCCGGTCTTGGATCGGAGGTTATAGGATGAGGGAGCTGCTGGGGGAAGCAGTCTATTCAGATAGGGTGGCAGCTTCCCAGAAAAGCTCTTAAACACCAGGCTGCATTTAGACTCCAGCGATGGCCAGTTTAGCTCTTTTAACATGTCACAATGGTGGGTCATGTAGTTACATTGTAATGCAAAGCGGCAGAATGCTTTAGTTTCAAGCTCTCTAGGGATTCTCTCTCTTTTTTTGTTAAATTGTTTTTTCTACATTTCTTCTTATTCAATTCTTTTAATTCTTTCTCCAACATGTCCCCAAATACTGCAATATGATTACTTTTCTCCCATACCGTGTTAAATTTTGATTTCCCTTTCAAATCCGTATGTATGTATATATTGGACTCATTATTAACATCACCGATTTTTGTATCTATGTTAGATGTTTCAAGCCCCTCCTCTCTTTTAAGAAAAAACTTTTTAATGGTTAATGAATCTTTGTATGTCCAAAAAAAGTTGAAAACTATTTTGGTTCTCGTATTGGGGCAAATTTTAACCCTTTCCCCAAAAGGGACAGTTCCGAACTAGACAAGGATACCTCAGAAAGATTAAAAACACCCACATTCATTTCAATATTTTTAGTAACAATAGGGTCGGGAACTAATAGTCCTCCCTTTTCCTTTTGTAAGGTGAGTCTATTCCCTTCAACGGAGAATATCTGTTCGTGTAATGCTTTTTCCATTTCTGATTGTTCGGGGATGATCGACGCCCTAAAAAATTACCATTGTGGGTCACATGTTCCGTTAGTTGTCTCCCTTTATTTCGTTCTGTTGGTAAATTTAAATGATTATCGATTCTCCATGAAGAATTTCTCCATGCATGATTTCTCCATGGTGGATTTCTATTATAATTAGAACGTTGTCTATCTCCATTATAATTAAAACATTGTTTGTTATTGTACGGTCTTTTCTTTTGCCCATTAAAAGAATTAGTATAAGGTCTAGACTTACATTTATTATGATAGAGGAATCCCTCCGGGGGATAGATCTCTGACCGGATGGAGATCTCTGACCTGATTGGGATCGAGACCTCCCTCGGTACCGGGATGATGTTCTACCTCTATTTAGAGGGGGTTTTCCCTCACTATAATCCATTTTATACCTACTAAGTTTTTTTCTTTTATTTTCAACCAGTATTTCTTCTAGTTTTTCAATCTTTTCTTGCAATTCTACCTGCTTTACATCTATCACGTCCTTTTCAAAATTTTTATTAACCTCATCCTCTAATAATTTTGTTTCTGTTTCAAGAGTTTTTAGGGTATCATTATGGAAATTAACTAATAACTCCATTAAATGGAACGAACATTCATCCAAGATGTCCGCCCATTTGTCCATAAACTCCTTATTATCCAGACCAAAGGCTGGCATTTTTTGTATCCTCAAACCTCTAGGTACAACTCTTAATTTAAGGTATTGTTCAAGGAAAACAATTTCCCACCATTTTTTCACTTCTTTTTCTGCCAATCTTTCTATTTTGACAAAAACATGTGTGGGTTTAGAATACAACATGGAACCCATCTTATTCGGACTTTCCAAAAGATATTTTCAATTCGTTTCCTCCTTGCCTCCCTTAAACCAGATGTCATAAGTCTACAATATGCCATACTGATGAAAAAACGTAGGGGATACAGAAACTTTTATATGCAAAGACGTGTTATTAAATATTATTATATTATTATATTATTTAAATTTTTATATTATATGTATATTTGGCTTTGCCTTTCATCCTCTTTTATGTTTATCTGTTATTGCTGCTATACCATTTTTGCCAGTAATGCAATTGGGAATTGTTTTTACCGGGAAGCTTTTTGCCCTGCTTCCGGTTTTCGTTTTTGCCAGAAATAGCTTTTGCGTGTCACGGTATTTTTTGGCTGTGGGACATATGAGATTTGTCTTTTGGACTGATTACTTCCGGGACTCCTTTTTGTTTCACACCTGAGGTCTATCTTTTTCTCCATTTTAGGAACTATTTAGGAGAGGTAAGCCTCTATTATTGATACAGCTTTGAAAAAGTCGCTTTACTTCAAAGGACGAAACGCGTCAGCGTATCATTCCCTTCGAGGGTCTTTCACATATCGCTGGGACTTTACTGTATTCTTGGACTCTACCGCGGACTGTGCTCTGGAGAATTGTTTTTTCCACCTGAAAGGATTGGACTCGATACTCCGCGACAGAGACGGTATCTGTGGATTGTCTGTAAATTATGCGATTTTGCACACAGTTTTGTTCTAGTGTGCCACTTCTTTTGTGAGTGGTTTTTAATCCTACCTATGTTTATGTTTTTTTAAATCTTTGCAGTTTTACGCTATGTCCAGTTTTTCTTCTGTATTTTTTAGCTGGAAGAAAAACACTCCATGATGACCACTGCATCCTGACTATATATTCTTGGATCTACATGAGGACTTCATTTGTCATTTTATGCTGCTATTATTATTACTTTCTGCTCCGTTATTAATTTATTAAGGAATTCCCTTCCTCCTTGGTTTTTTGTTACCTTGTCCAAATTTATGTTTGTTTGCCTTTATAGGTACCCTCTCACAGTCTTCCAGAGTTTGGTTATGTATCCAGTCGCCAGTGATTCATTGATTAGGGTTGCGACAGGATTTGCAATTGCCGGTGCACTGATTTTCAGCAGCATTGCTGGTATTTGATCAGGTCCAGATTGGTATTTCATGTTTTGCTTACGGAGAAGTTTAGTAACGACACTGACAGGCACTGATCTAAAACTGAATTCCTGTCTGATACAGGGACTTTGCACAGTTGGAGGGGCCTGACCTGCATGAGGCCTCTCTGATTGCATGTCATTTACTAGCTTGGCAAACAAAGTGGTGGCACATCCAACAAAATAACCATTAAAGGCATTTGCTACATCTAGGGGGTGTTGCAGGGTTTTGTTGTTTACTTTGACAGCAGCCGGCTGGGAGTGGACTGGGGGTGCTTGTATGTTACTTATGGTTCTCCAAAAGTTTCTATGGTGGTGTGCCCCTGTTGACTGTTCCAAGCCCCCCATTGACTTTTCAAAGTATAAAGATACAATTAAGTCACAGTTACATTGACTGTATGTCACATAAGTAACCCCATGCGTCACCCAGGAGACGCACAATTCTCCTTCAGTCTGATAAATGGCACATATCATTCATCGGGTGGGCAGGCTTCATAGTCCGCGCCGGCCTTGCAGTACTTTGGTTCTGCTCCAGCCTGGATTTTGTCACCTTGATTTTCAGAGCTCGGCTTGTAACCTGTGCGAGGCAGAGACTGAGCATTAATAAATGCTTATCATGTGATTCATAATATATATTACATATAATGGATCAAACAAATCATATAGATTGGGATTTTTTTGTGGAAAAACATTCAAAATGCAAAATAATCAACTGGAAATATTTCACTAAAATCCAGTCATTTACTTGCAGGGTTATTCAAAGAGCACCGAGATTCCACCGGAGTATATTTGGTGCTCTTACTCTCTCAGCACTTCAGAGAGTCAAATCCCCTGACCCTGCAGTGAATTCAGCAGTCACCGCAGGGTCCCAGAAGAGCAGGGAACAAGCCGCCGAATGCATCAGAAAAAAACGCTGGAAAAACACAGAACCGGGTTGAAAAATGCTGAAAATCCACTGAATGCATCAGCCACAAAACCGCAGAATTAACCCGAAAAAAGCTGATGACCTGCTGAACAGAGCGCTGACCAGTCGATGGAAAAAGCAGGCAAGCTGACGAACGGGGTAAGGGAAAAGAAATTTGACTAAAAAAAAATTCCTGAAAAATGCTTAAAAGATCCTAAAAAAATATTTAAAAAATCAATAAATAGGTTTATTAGATATTGATTTAAAACAGGAATATTTTTTACATTGAAGCCTATGGCATTCGCCCGAATAAACCTGCTGAATTAAACCACCGAACAGCAGGGCATTTCACTGACATTTTTCTGCTGTTCGGTGTCTGTGAATAGATAACCATTGCTTCTCTATGGGGGATTTCACTGCCGTCAAACAGGCACCGTACTGCCTGGCAGTTTGCCAAAATTTGGCGAACTGTCTGCTCTCTGAATAGGCCAAATAGCCATGAAATGTCACCATACGGGGAAACTCACTGTTCTGTGACATTTCGTCTTTCTCTGAATAAACCCTCAAATGTTTCGGTGGATAAAGTTCTCCAAACTTTAAACTGGAGACCTGCCAGGGGGGTGCAGGGGAATGTGAGAGAAAATCCCAGGGTGCAGGAGAAGAGAACCAAGTGAGAGGATCTGTTTAACATGACCCCAGGGTTACTTTAACTCCAAGGAACACTCTGAGAAAAGGGGGAAATACAGGAGGAGGGGGGCAGAGGGTGATTTGGGGACATGCCAGTACTGGTGCCGGTGCTGGTGTATGCGGTGCTCATGGATTATATTTAGCTATACTTTATACTGGACATGCTCACGTTGCTGGATTTGCTGCCGTTGACTTACATTTTTGCTATGTGTACGTGCAGGCTCTGACATATTTCGGCTTCAGACAATCTTTTCCCCATCTCCAGGTATCTCTTTATTTATTAGTGTATATATACTAAAGACTTGATATTTATTCAGTTAGGGTGTGCTTGCTTTTATTCTATATATTCAGAGCTTTAAATATTCTCATTTTCAGTGTTAGCAAAAAAAAAATTAAAAAAAAATAACCCCTTCACTACCATGGTCCACTAGACTAATTCTTCAAAAACACCTGCCAGTGCTCCGATATAGCGTATACTCTGTCTGCTCGGATTCTGACAATGCAAAGGACTTTCATATGTTGCAAACAGGCTCCTGAATGGGCCCCCAAAACACCAACATATGGGACATGACAGCCACCGCAATAAAATTATTTGAAAAGATCCATTTTTCTTTCACAGAAACACAGAGCCCAAGCTGTAATGTAAATGTAGTCGTGCTTTTGGCCAGCAGAGGGAGCCCTCTACCTGTCACATAATCGTCACCTAAAATGAACATATATCTGTATGTATATTCATCCTGTGGGTAATGGAAAAGTGTCTCCCATAAAGTCACCGGTTCCTGCCAGTGGTTTTATGGAAAAATCACTTTGTGCTGAAGGGGTTAACAGCTATTAGATTGCTGTCACCCAAAGAGTACTATCCAAAATGCACTCACCTGATGCCAAATCCTCCATATTTACCAAGACACAAGTATTTCCTTCATGCTAATGGAGGGTATGTGTTAAGGTGCTTCCCTGCAGTGTGCAGAATTCACACGCTGCAGGGGGGGGAATTCACTAATAAAGACAGCGTGATTTCTTGCAGCATATGATTTCTGCACACTTCAGGGAAACACGTCTCTGCATGATACAGAAATCCATTCACTGATTAGGTTGATGATTTGATGTCATGGAATGGCTTCCCTGCTGTATGTAGAATCACATGCTGCAGGAAATCACACCGCCTGCAGCATATAGACACACTTTATCCAGACTCCCTGGCTCTCTGTGACACAGACTAATTAACGTTATACATGTTCCCTGGCTGTGCATGACAGTTTGACTTTATGAACCGGTTCTGCTGGAGGGATGGAATGCGAGGAATGTGAGGAATGCGAGGAATGTGAGGAATGCAAGGAATGTGAGGAATGCAAAGAATGCGAGGAATGCGAAGAATGCGAGGAATGCGAGGAATGCGAAGAATGCGAAGAATGCGAGGAGTGTGAGGAATTGAAGAATGCGAGGAATGTGAGGAATGCGAAGAATGTGTGGAATGTGAGGAATGCGAAGAATGCGAGGAATGTGAGGAATGCAAAGAATGTGAGGAATGTGGGGAATGCGAGGAATGTGAGGAATGCGAGGAATGCGAAGAATGCGAGGAATGCAAGGAATGTGAGGAATTGAAGAATGCGAGGAATGTGTGGAATGTGTGGAATGTGGGGAATGCGAGGAATGCGAAGAATGCGAAGAATGCGAGGAATGCAAGGAATGTGAGGAATGCGAGGAATGCGAAGAATGCGAGGAATGCGAGGAATGTGAGGAATGCAAGGAATGTGAGGAATTGAAGAATGCGAGGAATGTGTGGAATGTGTGGAATGTGGGGAATGCGAAGAATGCGAAGAATGCGAAGAATGCGAGGAATGCGAGGAATGTGGGGAATGCGAGGAATGCGAAGAATGCGAGGAATGTAAGGAATGTGAGGAATTGAAGAATGCGAGGAATGTGAGGAATGCGAAGAATGTGAGGAATGCGAGGAATGTGAAGAATGCGAGGAATGTGAGGAATGCGAAGAATGTGGGGAATGCGAGGAATGCGAAGAATGCGAGGAATGTGAGGAATGCAAAGAATGTGAGGAATGTGGGGAATGCAAAGAATGTGAGGAATGTGGGGAATGCAAAGAATGTGAGGAATGTGGGGAATGCGAGGAATGTGAGGAATGCGAATAATGTGAAGAATGCGAGGAATGTGAAGAATGCGAGGAATGTGAGGAATGTGAGCTGCTGATACATGTGTTGCAATGAATTCTGCCAGTCAGCACTGAGTAGCCCTTGATTATAACAGGGTCACACAGCCTAGTTTGGTGGAATTTCCCTGGTAAAGATACACAGATAAGCCGGATAGGAACCATGTCTAATCCTTATCACCGCTGAAACAAGGGGGTAACCCCAAAACAAACTATAGTTAAAATCCCCCCACTCAGATAAACCGCCCAGGAGCTACAACAGCTGGGATACACAATAGGCACCTCTCTCGTTCCCCGCACTTCGGGGAATCAAATTCCCTGACTCTGCGGTGAATTCAGCTTTCACTGCAGGGTCCCTAAATGCAGGAAAAATCCACCAACCGCATCTGAAAATCCAACGCATTGAAAGGAAAAACTGCTGAAAAAACACCGAAAACCCCCAAACGCATCTGAGAAAAGCAGACGATCCGCCGAGCAGAGCGCCGACCAGCCGCCAGAAAAAGCCGACAAGCCGACGAACGGGGTCAATTTTTATTTTAAAAGTTTCACATTTGAAATGCCGTTTGCAAAAACAAATACTGGATGAAAATGTCTGGAATTAACATATATTATCTTATGAATAATAATAATAGTGTCTGTTGCAGAACAAAAAATGCAAATTAAAAAAATTAATTTGCTGAAAAAATCCCGAAAAATGCCTAAGAAAATCCTGGACAGGACTTTTATGAGAGTGACGTTATTTTTCAGGTAAACCCTATGCATTTGCACTTTTTGGATTTATACACCTCTCTTGGCGCGCATTCAGGTGAAGTTTTTCTTACATGTATTTGTGTTTAGATATTGGAGTTTAACACTCATGTGAGGACGATGGGGACTTGCACATCTAGCATCTCTTGTGCATTCCATTTATACATGTATTTGTTGTTTTAAGAGGTTTGTGGAGTGGGTGTCATTGTGGGTTTCTTTTATCCGACTATCCCTGGACACTAGCTGTGCCCAATAGCGTTTTAGGCAGATTTTCACGAGGCTCTTTGGAATTAGTATCTAAGCATTAGTGATGGGCCGAACACCCCCGTGTTCAGTTCGCAATCGAACACCATGCAAGTCAATGGAGCTCGAACATTTGAAAACTAAGGTCCCCCTCCAAGAGGGCATATATGCAAGATATTTTCCATAAAAGGTGTATGGGGGTCTGGGTACTGCCCTGGGGGACAGGAAACAATGAAAAAAAAATTAAAACAGTTTTAACCCTTTCACTGCTGAGTGCTGAGCCATTTCACCGCTGTGCACTGAGCTCATGTTTATTGCTTTTGCTCATGTTTATACGTGATTTGAAGCCATGGGGAATGTTTTATCACCAACGAGTGGGAAATATCTGACCAACAAGAAGTGGGAAATGTTTGATCATCAAGGAGTGGGAAATTTTTGACCAACAATGAGTGGGAAATGTTTGACCAAGAAGGAGTGGGAAATGTTTGACCAAGAAGGAGTGGGAAATGTTTGAGCAACAATGAGTGGGAAATGTTTGAGCAACAATGAGTGGGAAATGTTTGACCAACAATGAGTGGGAAATGTTTGACCAAGAAGGAGTGGGAAATGTTTGACCAAGAAGGAGTGGGAAATGTTTGAGCAACAATGAGTGGGAAATGTTTGAGCAACAATGAGTGGGAAATGTTTATGAATCCCATAGGCTTCAATGTTAAAAATATTTCTATTTTAATCCATTATCTAATAAACTGTTTATTATTATATTCTGCAGTAAAGAGTCTCTTTATTTTTAGATTTTTTAGGATCTTTTAAGCATTTTTTTGAATTTTTTTTTCTCGAACGTCCCGAAAAGTTCGAAGTTCGTGAATTTTCGAACAGTCGATGTTCGAATCGAACTGATTTGAACCGGCAGCCCATCCCTACTAAGCATAGGATTTTATAAGAGAAACCATAAAGTTGTGATGTTATGGAATGATTAGTGTCATGTTTTGGATACATTGTGTATCACCAGCTGTTGTAGCTCCTGGGGTATTTCCCTAATAGCTTCACCGCAGCCGCAGAGTGACCTGGTTCCACCACGGAAAGTCCACAGTTTGCCGGTCACCAGTGCTTAGTGATTAACCCCTAAGAGTAATTGTATTTGTGCTTTTAGGTCACTATCTTTATCCGCACACATACTCACACAAGCAGCACAGAAGCAGAGACATAATGATTTGGAAGCCGACGGAAGCGACTCCTGAGATGATCAAGCCGCGCTTCTCGTTTTCGGTCAGGCTGCCATGAGCTGCAAGTAAAAAATAACAGGTTCAGGCCCAGAAATGGAGAAGAGGCAACACATACTGCACAGGACAGCGGCTACTTACACATCACAAAGTACGTGATCAGGACACACACAGAGAATCCGGCATGTTCTATGATTTGCCTCAGGAAGGGGAGCACGCGTACGATCAGCTGACACGCGGCAATCTGACCAATGTCATCTCTACTAGGGTCCCCGGGCGATGGAGGGCAGCAGAGATTTATCGGACCTGTAATAAAAAGGGTGTATAGAGCGTGAAATGCATCCTATCCTCGTGCTGGGCGTGTTTTGCCTGTATGTCAGCAGGCACGAGCTCCTGTCCTTCCTCTCATACTCAGAAAACATCTCACTCCACCAAGATCTTGTGTCTACCATGTGTCATCATGTACATACAATGATTATATATATGTAAACATTATATAACAGGCAACGCACACCTGTCATTGAAGGAGGATCCAGGACATTATGAAGTGACATTATCCACCTGTTACGGCTATGGAAGTACCAATGACTGGTTTTAGCCGAGTATCTGTGCTTGCTGTGCCCTGATCAGACCCCTCTGCCTGCAGGCGTTGAGTCGAGGGGTGAGGGGACAGAAGCTGTGGTAGCTGCATACTCCCTATCTACAGGATCCGAACGAGTGAGCTTTTAAGTCCTGCTTGTTAATTCTATTCCATCCGTGCCACAAACGTTGCCGGCAGCTCGGCTTTAACGCTCCCCCTCCTTGCTGTAAGTCTGTGCTTCCTATTCTATGTAAACTTAATTGACTAGGGAGAACATGCTATTCCACTTTAGCAATCCCCTCAATATACCTCATGTGTGGGGCATTTCCAGCCCTAGAAGAATAGAGATAACAAAGTCTCAACAGAACAGGCTTTGACACGTGTTCCGTGTTAACATTTAACCTTTAATAATGCCTTTAAAAAAATATACACGAAAATTCATCACTTAATAACCTACTTAAAAACAATAGTATTGCTACTGAAAAAGGTGATGTAAGGGATCATTCAATTCTCGATCCCAGTGTATACAATATCACGATGTTAAAGACTTCTGGGCGTGTCTTAGTATTTTTCACATTTGAATCCGTGTATTTACAAATTAAATATTCACATTGGAATTTCAGAGTGTCTCCTACAATTCATTTTATCTGCTATTACGTTGGACTTTGGCCGGAGGCGATCGGAGTATCAGGTTTATATTTTCGTGCTGTTCATCATTATTGGAGCAATTAGAAACATAGAAACATAGAAAAGTGTCGGCAGATAAGAACCTTTCGGCCCATCTAGTCTGCCCAATTACATGGATACTTTACCTGGATTTATCTTTTGTTTAGGATAGCCTTATGCCTATCCCATGCTTGCTTAAATTCAATTACTGTTTTGGCCTCAACCACTTCTACTGGAAGGCTGTTCCATGTATCCACCACCCTCTCAGTAAAATAATGCTTTCTGATGTTACTTTTAAACCTTTACCCCTCTAATCTAAGACTATGTCCTCTTGTTTTGCTACTTTGTTTCCTTTTAAATATACTCCCTTCCTCTACCTTGTGGATTCCCTTTACGTATTTAAATGTTTCTATCATATCTCCTCTGTCTCGTCTTTTTTCCAAGCTGTACAATTGCCACTATCGTATCGTACCCTTTGCGCTCTTATAAGTGTAGCTTCACAGATTGTTCTGAATTAGCGATACAAATTAAATTTGTAGCCGGCGAAGTATAAGGCTAGGGTCAGATGAGCGCATTTTGTACGGACGTACTTACTGACTGACGACAAGGTAGTGGCCACACAGTCAGTTTTTTTCACTGACGTATTTTTTGACTGATGTAGCAGGGAAAATAAATTACAATGAAAAAACATTCTGTCCGTCAAAAATGCTGGACGTATAAATGCAGTCCATCTGACCACGCTCCATCACTCACACACAAAGCTATGCGGACGTTGTGGATGTGGCGCACTCTGCACGTCCGTTCTAGCAGTATTACGTTCTTGCCTAACCTGCGTCCGTTTGCAGCGTCCGTCATGCCTCCGCACTTCTGTGCGGACGTACTTCGTGTGTGGGGCTCCATTTAACACAATTGTATGCTATCACGGACGTACTTATGTGCGGCAACACGGACGTTAAGGCTAGGGTCAGACTGAGGCAGTGCGAACGCGCGTTCTGGCGCACTTAATCACGGCCGTGCTAGCAGCAGATGCCGGGCAATGACGGCCAATATACGAAGTACGGTCGCACAAAAGTCCGGCTGCGCAACGCAAGCGGCAAACAAACGCATTTTTTCGAGAACGTGAAACCACTAGTACTGACGTACAGAGTGCGCTGCGTCCGCTAGCGGCGTGTGTGCGTGATTAGGAGACGTCAGACGCTGCTAATGTCCGGCCAACATAACGTCCAGACGCAAAAAGGGTTTTATTGATGATCCGTACAAAATCACAGATGAAACTGCGCATAGTATGACCGCTATTGCGTATTCCGTGAAAAAATACGTCCATTCGTTCGAACGCACTTTTTCACGGACAACGTGAAAAATGCGTTAGTCTGACCCTAGCCTAACACTGCGCTCGTCTGACCCCAGCCTTAGTCTGTGCCATCCATTCATTTGTAACACAATCATTAAAGGCTGATACTAAGTTCAAGAGTTAATACTTGCAGCTTTTGTTAACAATGCAATGATATTTTCTTTTTAGATTTATTTTATCACAGTACTGCTGATAGATTAACAGATTCACTTCCCATGAGAGTTGGATTTCCCAGTGTCCCTCAATCGCAGTATCAGCTCAATATTTCAGTAGCAGTGCATTAATTAACTGTCAGGGCAGCACTTCAGTCAATAATCATAGGTACATATATTATTAATGGTATTTTCGATAGTCCCAATATTTCTCTTTGTTACTGCCCAATGCCCATCCATACAAATACTTTTAAGACTGAATGTTAGATACTATGATATAGATCTTAATGCATCATAGTGCGTGCGACATTGATGATCATTAGCACCTGTTTGGTATAATTTGTTGATCATACACCTGACTATAATCCTACAAAATCCCTGACTTTGTGCAAGTGGACCTATGAGAATTGATGCTGGTTTGACGGCAAAAGGCAGTAACACCAAATATTGATTTGATTTAGATTTTTCTTTTGTTCGCTCACTTTGCATGTTGAAAATTGACAAAAATAAACAATCATTATTTATGTTTCTTAACCCTTTCGCTGCTGAGGCTTTTCACACCTCTGTGCTGAGGTCATTTTTACCGGTTTTGCTCATCATGTTTAAACGCGTTTTGAAGCTTATTTTAGTATATGACCCAGACATATTATATATCGTTCTTTCCATCAGACTCGGTAGATTCATAATATGTCATTATTATATGTATACGTTATGTCATGTCTGTATATTATAACAAAAAATGCAATAAAATATGTATTTTCAATAATTTACAACGTGTAAAGTGTTTTTTTTTCACATTTTAACATGCGAGCAATTGCGGTTATATTTTGTATGGGGTGCGCTTGTTAAAAAAATTAGAGATGGGGTCTCGTTACATTTTTTTTTGGGGAAAATTACGCGATTTTTAACAAACGCACCGCATATAAAAATCGTTAGTGCAGCATCATTGTTCACATTATAATTGAAATGGGAACAATATTGCTGCATTAACAAACCAAAAAAAAGAAAAAAAAATGTGTTTGTTTTTTTTATAATTTTTTTTTAAAATATATTTTTAATTTTATTTTTTTTTAAAAAACTTTTTTCACATTCGAGTTTGGGATCGTTGGAACGGCCATGCTCTGGCCGATCCAACCATACCAAACTTTAATCCCTAGCTGCCACGGATCGGGAGATAGGGAGTTCATTGGAACTCCCTATCTCCACCGTTGGTGGCAGTTAGGGGTTAACTCTAGGACTGGCGTCATCGTGCTATGCACGATGACACCAGTCCTCAGGGGGAGTTCCCGGAGGCTTGGCCGACATCCAAGATGTCGGCCAGCTCCGGGAAAGGATCACGAACAGGTGTTTTTCAGCGCCGATTCGCGATCCAGCTCCCAGGGGTTAATGCCAGGCACCATTTGGAAGGGCAGGCTGTGCCCTTCCAAATGGTGCCTGGGTTAACCCCCGCAACGCCGCCGATCGGGAGAGAGAGAGGTCCGAAGGACCTCCCCCCTCCCTTTCAGGCGCCTCCTCCGCACATGCGGGGGGGGGGCGCCTGAATTAGGTGTCATCGCGCTGCCGCGATGACACCTAATTTCAGCGGCTGCGGTTCCGGATGCTGGGCTGACATCGAGGATGTCAGACCGCACCGGGGGGGCCAGCGATCGGCCGGAACCCGGCCGAACGCTGACCCCAAAGTGAGGACGCGCTCAGCGCGTCCTCCGCATACCAGCAGCCATGCGGAGGATGCGCTGAGCGCATCCTCCGCATTGAAGTGGTTAAAGCATTCTTTGTTTACAGCTTTTTTTCACACCTGCCTAAAACTTTTGCACAGTACTGTAGTTGCCTTAGATCTTGTTGTTTTCTTAGATCTTGTTGTTTTCTGCTTAGACTTCTCACCTATCATGTTTTGTAGTTCTCTTTAGTTCCTCTGTGACCTTTATCCTCTGTTTAGTTACAGTGTCAGTTCCTTCCTGTCTCGCCCCTGTTCTATAGGGGTTATTCAGAGATCCGAACTTGCCCCGAAAATGCACCGATCTTCCCCATACGGTGCAATTTTGGGGCCATTCGTCAATTCAAAAGCTGGCAGTTCGGCAAATTTTGGTGATTTGCCAGCAAGTACGGTGCCTGTTCGGTGGCAGTGAAATACGGTGCCTGTTCGGCGGCAGTGAGTTCCCCTATAGAGAAGCAATGGTTAATCTATTCACATTGAACAGCAGAGAAATGTCAGTGAAATGCCCTGCTGTTCGGTGGTTTCATTCGACGGGTTTATTCAGGCGAACACCATAGTCTTCAATGATAAAAATATTCCCGTTTTAATCCAATATCTTTTATATTGACAAATATGTGCATAAACCAGTAAGCCACGTCACCAAGTTCCAAACAACACCCCCCTCTCCTGGTGTGAAAAAAACAAACAGTATATGAACACAAGATGAGCACGATGACAAGAAAGCAATGAAACAATACTGTCCTTATAATAGATGCTGAACAGATGGGGTCATCACCAGGAATCTTCTATACTGGGAATTAGGGGATACAACACTGGCATAGCGTAAAACCATAAACCATTAAATGTGGTAAAAAGAATAAATTGTCCCACTCACAAAATAAGTGGCACACAATAGGATGAAAAGTGTGCAAACTCGCATATTAAACACAAAGACATTCAGGAACAGGTACCGTCCACTGTATATAGGAAACCATAAGCGACCGTCTCAACTTTGGATCCGGAATCTCTGGAAACGGTCCTGTGTCCACAGCATATACAGCAAAGTTTGTCCAGGAAAGCCATATGATAGATAAGTGTGACATCCTCGAGCTCTTGAGGAAGTGACACTTATTTATTAGACGAAACACGTCAAGCGTATCTATCGTACGGCTTTCCTGGACGAACTTTGCTGTATATGCTGTGGACACAGGACCGTTTCCAGAGATTCCGGATCCAAAGTTGACCGTTTATGCACATATTTGTCAATATAAAAGATATTGGATTAAAACGGGAATATTTTAACATTGAAGCCTATGGGATTCGCCTGAATAAACCTGCCGAATGAAACCACCAAACAGCAGGGCATTTCGGCAACTTTTCACTGCTGGTTTTTGTTCTCTGAATAAACGAAGCATTGCTTCTCTATGGGGATTTCACTGCCCTCGAACAGGCACCGAACAGGCACCGTATGTGCAGGCAATTCGCCAACATTTGGCGAACTGCCCGCTCTCTGAATAGCCGAATGGCCAGGAAAGGTAACCGTACGCTGAATTTCACTGTTCAGTTACCTTTCGGCCACAATTCGGATCTCTTTGAATAACCCTGCCTATGTTAATTCCAGACATTTTTGTTCAGTATTTTTTTTTTCCCCGTTCGGTGGCTAGTCAGTGCTGTGTTCTGCAGCTGCTTGTGGGTGTGTTTGGTGGCTGTCTGGAAGATTTAGGCCCAGCAGGTCTGCAGCGACTGTCCGATGGTTTGGCAGTGGCTTTCAGCAGCTGATTAATCACACTCCAGGGACCCTGCGGTGACATTTCGGTGCTCTCTGAATAACCCTGTTCGTTTCTCCTTGTTTGCCCTCTTTCTGTCTCACTCCTCTAAGCGGTCTCGCTGTGAACTTGCAGAGCTCTTGCTATAGACTTGCCATTGCAACTTTGCTCTTGTGTTCTGTCTCCACCCTGCCCCTGGTGGTGAAGGGCCTCCATGTCTGTTTTCAACTGTGGTGTGTTTGGCTGTGCTGTCTGGGGCCGATCTGGGGTTCTGATGTGATCTCCTGGTCTGGGTTCACATGGCCCAATCACACAGGCCCACTTCCTATATATATCCCAGCAGCTGTCATGCCCCACGCCGCTGTCGGACCGCAGCCGCCATGTTGGGACACCTTGCACACTCACCCGAGGTCCCTCGTGGCGCTTTGCTCCCTGGTTCCGGTCTTCAACTCGGAGGAGGAGAGCCAGGATGTGTCCCACGCCATCTCCGGGATCCAACTGAGCAGAAACCAAGCGCGCATGCGCGATCGTCCATCCTAAAGCATGAAGACCTAGGTGCTCTGGCGCCCTCTGCTGGTCAAGTAAAGATACTGCATTACACCTGCACTGGAGATCCTCGTATGCCACCAATTAACCTATCAAGTACTCAGGTATCCCAACTCCACCTACGAGCCCCAGGTGAATGGTGTTCTTATGATCCTCTGAACCGTATTTAAATCTGCCGCCTTTCCCAGTTCATTAACCAGGTTATACTGTGGTTCATCACCACGTTATCCAGTGGTTCCTCTTCGTATCTGCTCTAAGAGAATCCCGACTTCCAGACCGGCTTCCACGGTACCAGCTCCGCTTCCAGACCTGCTTCCACGGTACCAGCTCCGCTTGCAGGCCTGCTTCCACGGTACCAGCTCCGCTTCCAGGCCTGCTTCCACGGTACCAGCTCCGCTTCCAGACCTGCTTCCACGGTACCAGCTCCGCTTCCAAACCTGCTTCCACGGTACCAGCTCCGCTTCCAGGCCTGCTTCCACGGTACCAGCTCCGCTTCCAGACCTGCTTCCACGGTACCAGCTCCGCTTCCAGACCTGCTTCCACGGTACCAGCTCCGCTTCCAGACCTGCTTCCACGGTACCAGCTCCGCTTCCAGACCTGCTTCCACGGTACCAGCTCCGCTTCCAGACCTGCTTCCACGGTACCAGCTCCGCTTCCAGACCTGCTTCCACGGTACCAGCTCCGCTTTCAGTCCTGCTTCCACGGTACCAGCTCCGCTTCTAGACCTGCTTCCACGGTACCAGCTCCGCTTCCAGACCTGCTTCCACGGTACCAGCTCCGCTTCCAGGCCTGCTTCCACGGTACCAGCTCCGCTTCCAGACCTGCTTCCACGGCACCAGTTCCATCTTCAGGCTTGCTACCACAGTGCCAGTTCCATCTTCAGGCTTGCTACCACAGTGCCAGTTTCCTCTCCAGGCTTGCCTCCACAGTGCCAGCTCCATCTACAGGCTCGCCTCCACAGTACCAGCTCCATCTACAGGCTCGCCTCCACGGTACCAGCTCCATCTACAGGCTTGCTTCCATACCCACGGTACCAGTTCCAGTTCCTATCTTCAAGTCTAATTCATCTACCCTGGTCTATTTCAAAGATTACAACTCGTGTTATTTACCCCTACAATCCTTTGTTCTGGACTTAACGCAAGATTTCTTTGACAAGAGTAATCTTTTGTTCTGGACTTATATTTTGTTCCATCCAGTAAACGCTGAACTGATCATACATCTCCTGGTCTCCTTCTTCGGCTTGCCATTGGGTTCCATACACACAACACTACACAGGGGTCATAGCCTCTGCCCTTACAGCAGCACAGAGCCTCATTGACGATTTGTGAAGTTTGATGGTGGTTGTGTCCTGTTTGTTCCTGAGTTGCTGCAAAGCATTCTAGTCTTGATTATTCTGGTTTTGACCTCGGCTGTATTTCTGACGTTCCTTTCCTGCCTGCTCCTGGTACTCTGCATTCTGATCTGTTGCCAACCTTTGCCTGCCTGACCATTCTTATACGTTTCATGTTCCCTGTATCTTGCAGGGGCGGATCCAGAGCCTAGTCTCGGGAAGGGCAATGACTGATGAATGATGATGAAGATGAGGGCAGGCAGAGTAGGGCAGGCAGGCAAAAAAATCACACCATTTATTATCATTCACTTGACTGAAAAACTCACCGTCTCAGTCTCTGACTGACAGTGTCTTCTCTCAGTCTCTCTCACTCGAGTGCACTGCAGTGTGACTGTGCCGCTGACGCTGTGCGAGTGGCGTGCGCACGCACTCGCAGCAGGCCAGCGGACTTAGCCACAGCACTCATGACACTGACTGGTCTGACAGGCTGCTCAGCTGCTGCTCAGCAGCACACAGGGCACGCCACAGGCTGCTGCTGCACTGTGTGCAGCAGAGCCAGAGACAATGTGGCGCCTCCTGCTCGCTTTCCCGCCCATGTGACACTCACCATGTGACACTGACTGACCACGTCACCAGTCCAGCGCCCGCCCCGGATGCACACGTGACTGAGGAGGAGGCTGAGCTAGTGACATAGGGCTGGGCTGCAGCTGGGCATGGCTGGTGCTCGCCTCGCTCCTCACTTCCTGACACCTGTTCTTCCTGTTCCTGCTCGCTCGCTGGCTGCAGCTGCCGCCTCGCTCGCTTTGTTTGAGTCGGCGGTGGCGGCGGAAGCCTGGCCCTTGCAGCCAGTGCGTGGCCGTGAGACGTGAGGGCTGTGAGCGGAGGTTGAGCTCAGCGGCGGACATTACAATCAGTATATCAAATTAAATTTTAGACAGCAGCCGCCGGCGCTGCCACAGTCAGTCAGACAGACAGTGAGTGAGAGTCGAGAGAGAGAGGATAATGGGCAGGCAGTGCGCGCCGCGGGTCGCGGCAGGCGCTGCTGCCTTCAGTTAGGCCGGCCCGGCAAGATATAATGCACTAAGTAAGTCTGTAAGGCAGTAAAAGTAAATTTATCAGAATCTCGGGGGGGGGCAATTGCCCCGTTGCCCCCCCCGGATCTGCCCCTGGTATCTTGTGTGTCTTAGTTTAGTATATTCTCCGAGGCCATTACAAGGACCTCTTTAGTGGAGGATTTTTGTATATCGTGTTAACCCTCACTTTTCTTGTTCCCACTGCTCTGTAATACTTTGTGAGGCATTCTCCCTAGTTAGAGGCCAACTAAAGGACCTACCCCAGCTTAGTATTCCTTTAGTTCTTCTAGTCCTCTTGTTCCTTGTGTCTGTCTGGTTACTGCATAGCCCTGACGTGGAATTCAGTTCCGGTATCACAAAATCTGTCAGTGTGCTGACTGCCCTGCAGTCTGATCAATTCATTGCCTGTCCTGCCGAATGTCAGTTCTAACGTTTCAGTCTCGCAAGCTGATGTCTTGTTATGTGCTCTAAGTTGTCTATTGGTCTCGAAACATTTTGGAGCTTAGTAGCAGTTCTCTTGTCATGGTCCTTGGTTTTGGTAAAAAATGTCTATTATTTATTTGTCCTGTGTCTAGTCAGTAGCTCATCTGCCTAAAGGGCTTCACTCCATGTTCCAAGCCACCACGATGGCCCAACCGGGGCCAACCGTTACATCTTGCTAGAGACTTGCCATTGCAACTTTGCTCTTGCTATAGACTTGCCATCGTAACTTTGCTCTTGCTAGAGACTTGCCATTGCAACTTTGCTCTTGCTAGAGACTTCCCATTGCAACTTTGTTCTTACTATAGGCTTGCCATTGCAATGTTGCTCTTGCTAGAGACTTGCCATTGCAACTTTGCTCTTGCTATAGACATGCCATCGCAACTTTGCTCTTGCTAGAGACTTGCCATTGCAACGTTGCTCTTGCTAGAGACTTGCCATTGCAACTTTGCTCTTGCTAGAGACTTGCCATTGCAACTTTGCTCTTGCTAGAGACTTGCCATTGCAACTTTGCTCTTGCTAGATGCTTGTGTAGCGCTGTGTTAAAATCTTGCTGCTGGCAGTACCTATTTTTGGCCACAAGATGGAGACAATCGCGATTAGAGACACTGGACATTGGGACTACATTTCCCGGCGTGCTTTGCAAGGAGACAGGAAGTGGGTGGGACCGAGCAGACTTACATCCCGAACCTCGTGGAGAACGCGCCAGAGCGCGCCAGGGAACGAGAGAGAGCAGACGCAGTGCCAGACATCGCGAGAGGGCCTAGGCCAGAGCGCGAGTGAGACCTGACAGTTTCTTTATCGGGTCATTCAGCACAAGTGAAGGAGACCTCCAAGTTCCAGAGATTGCTGCAGATCGAACAATCCGAAGACCTCGAGTGAGGAGTTACCGCGAGTTGATCGGATACGGAAAGCAGGCGGTGAGCTGGACAAGTCGTGGACAAGCTACGGAAAGTCAGACAACGGATCCAGCCGCAAGTATCCCCAGTCAATATCGAGCGGAGAGACGTCCTGGGTCAGCGGAGCCTAAAGCAACCGGTGGATGGGTGAGAGGCCTCCAAGGCCGTTTGTAAATAAAGAACACGCTGCTGTTTTCTCTTTAAAGTCCACAGGGCCCCAACTTGACTAGTCGAAGACATTCCTTAAGTAAATTCACTGGCCAGTTGAACAGTACCCAGGTACCACACACACATACACACCTTTTACATTCCGGTACTTAACCTGTGCAGGACTCATTCTGTTACGATTCGGAACAGGGGTTAAAGATACGTTCCGAATAATATTTTTCTCTTTTCCGCTGCGCGTTTACCGTAATACGAAGAGATTGTATTTTTGGGTTTCGCTACCTGTCCCTTTTTCGAATTTCGTGCAATTGCATTTCTTTTCTGTTCGGTTGTGAATATATTTTTTCCGAAATACGAAGCCTCGTGTTTCGTTTCTTTCCCGCTACGCGCTTTTACCGCGATACGAAAGTACTGTAATAATATCTGTGAATACCGTGTCTCAACGTCTGCTTACTATTTTAGTAAACTATTTAAATGATAAAAACTCACAGCGGTGTTGGTGTATTTTTTTTCCCTAGTGCGGGGAGACTGACCCGTGGTTCATTTTTAGCGGCTCCTCCGGGAGTGAGCGCTACACTTGCCATTGCAACTTTGCTCTTGCTAGAGACTTGCCATTGCAACTTTGCTCTTGCTAGAGACTTGCCATTGCAACTTTGCTCTTGCTAGAGACTTGCCATTGCAACGTTGCTCTTGCTAGAGACTTGCCATTGCAACTTTGCTTGTGCTAGAGGCTTGCCATTGCAACTTTGCTTGAAAATGTGCAGGAAGATTGCAAGACTTACAATTCAAATGTGCCGTTTGTTTGTGGCAAGTTATCTTTGCTATCTGGGACTGTGTCAGTTTCCTTCCTGTCTCGTCCCTGTCTACTTTGTTCCCTTCTTCTCTTGCCTTTGTTTAGTTAGTTATTCCTTGTCTGTTTCTCGTCAGTCATTCTTTGTTAGCAGTGAACCTCCATTATTCAGCTCTGTCTATTGTTGTTTATTTTGTCCTTGTGTTTCCTATTAAATTTATTGTTGCCCTGGAATCCGCCTGGCCTCTCCTCATTATCACCGCACACTGACTCGCTGGTGCTCGCATCCACACGACTCGCTTGACATTCACTGTGTCACGAGTCAGGTTAAGAACTAAAGAAAAAGCCTCACAAATCTCCACTGGAAGCTGTAAATAAAAAGGTTTAATTAAACTACAACCAAACACATATCAGAAATCTATGTAGCAGACGGTGAGTGCACTTCACGGGGACATGTCAGGCATTGTGAACTCTCCCAAATCATTTCTTCATATTAAAACAAGTATCCCCATCATTTACCTGTGCCTTTAGTGAGTTGTGATAAGTTTTCATGATTCTGTGGTGCTATGGGCATGATCTCTGCCATGTCTTGGGGTATGGATTTGTCGTAGGAGACACGGGGACCTATTGCACATTCTTTTGGATCAGACGGGAGAGGTTTTCGGCCTATTCAGATGTCAATAAGGAAGGAAAAGAATATTGGACAGTAAAATAATTATCCTTTAATAATATTATATATATATATATATTATGTAATTTTACCAGGAAGGATACATTGAGATTTCTCTCATTTTCAGTATGTCCTGGGTTGAAGAACATTGAATTGTTACGGAAATACAAAGTAATAAAATGCAAGATATTAAAAACAAAACACAAATATACAGATTAACCCAGAAAATAAATATGTAGGAAATATAGTTACTATGTTACATGTTTACAGTAGGGATGAGCTGTTCAGTTCGGAGTTCGACTCGAATATTGGCAGGTCGAAAGTTCGCAAACTTCGAACATTTTGGCGTGTTCGGTTCGAGTTAGAAAAATTCGTTTTTGAAAAAAGTATAAAAAATGCTTAAAAAAAATACAAAAAATTCTAGAAATAAAGAGACTCTTTACTGCAGAATATTATAAGCAACGGTTTATTAGATATTGAATTAAAAAACTACCTAATGTCTAGGTGCAAAGAATCTCACCTCTAAGTGTGCTCTCAAACAGCGTAAACAACAGGTGTTTAATTAGTGTTTGGAAATAACATGTGCTTCTAATTAGCAATTAGAATTTTATACATTGCCTGCAGACTGGGTGGAGCTCCTGCACATGTATGAACAAACACTGTGCTTGTTTTGAATTCTAAGAAGTGTTCATTTCTACTATATGATCCTCTCTGATATGTTGTTTAACCCCTTAAGGACCAGGGCTCTGTAAAGCCAATCATGAATGATGTAGGTGTTACGTCATTTGTCATCAAGGGCTTAATAAAATCTTTATCACACTCCTTAGATTTAAACATAGTATTCCAGTATTTGTATGTCATGTACCTCTCCCGAAGGGCCTATGTGAGCATACAATTATTATTGTGTTAGAAATGTCTATCATAAAGCGTACAAGCTGAGTCCCTAGAGCCTCTGACTATCCATTGTCATATATACCTTGCTTTGTACATAGAATACATTCCGTCATCTAACAGGATAGTAACCAGTCCCTGTGCATTTTAACTCCTTAAGGGTGGCTAGGTGTCGGGTGTTTCTATACATCCTACAAATCCGCCACTTCACGAGCAGGTTATGGGGACCTCCTAGGCACGATATTTGAAGGAATTTTTTGTTTTTATTTTTAACCTTATTTTATGGAAAACTCAGTTCCTTTAAAAACGTCTTTTTTTTAAAAACTTTTTGTCCTTGTTTCCTGTCCCCCAGGGCACTACCCAGACCGCCATACACCTTTTATGGCAAATATCTTGCATATATGCCCTCTTGGAGGGTACTCTAAAAATCAAACTTTTGAGTCCCATTGAGTTCGGGTCGAGTTCGAACTCGAACGTTTGAAATTGCTCGAATGCGAACCGAACTCGGGTGTTCGGCTCATCCCTAGTTTACAGGCACATTCTGTATATAGTCACTGTGTTACATGTTTACAGGTGCATTCTGTATTGAAGTATGTTAATAGAGATCTCTTAAGGGACTTTAGACTGGGGGAAGATTTCATAGCGTCTGGGAGGTTATTCCATATTTGTGGTGCTCTGTAGGAAAATGAGGATGGAGACACTTTCTTTTTGTATTTTGGTATTGCGAGTAAGATGTTGGTCCTGGATCGGAGGGTATAGGAAGAGGGAACTGCTGGAGGAAGCAGTCTATTTAGGTAGGGTGGTAGCTTCCCAGAAAATCTCTTAAACACCAGGTTGGAAAGGTGAAGGGTGCGTCTAGATTCCAGCGACGGCCAGTTTAGCTCTTTTAACATGTCACAATGGTGGGTCATGTAGTTACGTTGTAGCACAAAGCGGCAGAATGAGTTACACGATGTAGTAAGTTTCTGAAGGTGTGTTTGCGGGGCGGCTGCATATACTACATCTCCGTATTGAATAGCCAGCATAAGCATTTGTTACTCCTTAGCTAATAAGCCCTTAACAAACGTAAGTACAGATTATTTGCTGTAGAAAGTCTCAGGAATGTGGGATGCTGTATAAATAAATAATATCTTTCTTTCTAGCAACAGGCTTCATAGAGGGGTCCCCTCAGACAGATATCTCTTTGTGCTGTGTATAAACCATATATGGTAACAGTGTTGTTGGGCTGGTTAAATCTGAGGTAAAAAATGTATCCGCGTCTTTTTGGCTACGTGATCTGTTTCTCGATTGGCTATTGTGCCACACCCTTCTATGTATGTTATATAAGCCAAAACCAGGGACCATAAAACTGAAGTGATTACTCTGCACCCTTGTGTTTGTGTCTTACGGCTTCCCGCTAGCTAGCGTTGTGTTGTGTTGCGCTTGCCACGCCTTACATGAGAAATACAGAAATCTTCTGGGTTGCATGTCTTGGTTAATCTGAATTGAAATATATTTAATTTCAGATGGAAAGTAGGATAATGCTTGTTTTAATGTGCTAAACTGTCACAGCCTGAATAGGCCTGGGCCTAGAGCATCACATTGGAAGGGGCGGCAGGTTATCTCTCTTTAGAGGGCCTTTATATGTCGGGGTGTAAGAAACTCCCAGAGGTGACTTTGCTCGTCTTCTAAATTATATGTTTATTAACATAAATAAAACGTGACGTTTGTCTTCACGTCTTGTGTTCACATTTATTTGAGGTGTGGGGAAGGGCAGCAGAATGTGCTGTGTCTAGGGGGGCCACCGAACCTAAACACTCCTGTGATCTGAGCGAGTCCAAAAAGCACTGGAAAGCAGGAGCTTTAATGGATCTGCCCGGCAGAATGAAATAACAATACATTATAGATCTGACGGAAATTATTAAAAGTCAATTGGTAAAACAGAAAAATCTGACAGCCTTTATAGTGAGCGATGAACACTCACATGTCCGCACAGTCCACAGCTTTTCGCCCTCACAAGGACATGTTAGAGAAGGAAATTGGAAAGAATGTGTCACGCATGCATAAGACGCAACATGTACAGCAGCAGATACAGGCACACTGACAGAAACCACAGACCGTCATCTCAACATGTAAGCGCAATATGGCGGCACTTACTTGTAGATCATCCTCCGGCTCGAGGAACAGATGGAAGCACGGGATGTTATTCAGGAATCAGGGAATGTATTAGATGCCCTTAAAGCCAACATGTTAGTACGTTAGATGTACTGCGAGCAGCCAGAGGAAGGAGGGTATTTCTCCCGCAGTAGATAAGATGTAGAGAGGAAGGTTAGGAAGATAGAGAGTTAATATTGCATTCTACGCCGCCTCAATGTTTAAAGTGCTCCCCACTAACCCCTATAACCTGCTGACCCAGACCTGCACGAAAAGATGATTCCCACATCACAGAACTATAAGCAGGGCTGGATTTGCATCTCAGAAGCCTTTTAGGCACAGAAATGTGTAGCCCCCCCCCCAAACAAAAAGAAACATACCAAAATTTTCTTTCCAAAGAGTTTTAAATTTTGGTTTTGGGGCAAAAAAAAAAATCAAAAATAAAACAAAAACAAAAATTTAAAAAAACTGAAAATCAGTTTCTCTCTGTAAATGAAGGGGCAGAATCAATATAGACCAGACTCTGACCTTTCCAATGACACCTCACTTCACCTTGTGCGCCGTACAATTGAGAGATGCAGGTTCCAAAGTCCCCTTGTCTCTCCTCACTGCAACGCTACGGTCTAGATGGCCGATGGGACAATGCGTTGCATCATCAGTTCCACACTTGCTGGCAGTGTGGGAAATGAGAAGGTGTGTTAGCGTAGCATCACTGTGCACTTTATAAACTGAATAATAGTGCTGCATTAGAAAAAATAAGGAAAAATAATATTTTATTAATTTTATTTTTAAATAATTCTAAGATGGTTATATTTGGTAATTGGTATCACTGGAAAGGCCATAATCTGGCCAAATCAATGATATCTCATATGTCCCTCTAGCCCTTAGGGTTCCAGTGATACAGTGGTCTGAATGATTGTAAAAGAGAAAAAAATTAAAACAGCAAGGCTCTCCCTTGTGGCAGGCGCCTGTAGGCACATGCCTACTTTGCCTAGTTATAAATCCAGCCCTGGCTATAGGACGTTGACAGAGTGTTTCTGCTACTTTACCTTGTCGAGTGGCCACTCTTTAACCTGCCATATATATGGACTTAAACTTTATACCTAGACCGTCGCTGTCTCAGGCCAGTTTCATAATACCTCGTGAATAGAACGCAATTTGCAATTTGTGTTGTGATTTAATTAAGAATTCTATTCAAGGATTACGAGCAGAGACAAAGAATATATAGCAAGTAGATTACACGTCATACTGCAGCACTTTCAGTGAATCATTTCAATCAGTTCACGGGGGGAGGGGGGCATGGATCGATGGATCACAATACAGCGGAAATCACAGACAAGGAAATTATTAATGTAATCCTAGAAATGAGGAAACATCAAGTAAATGAAACGTAACTAGCCACTAGAGTAACAAGAACTTATCTCTAAGATGGGCTCATCTTTGCATAGAGGTGTTGTCACGGTTCCCAGATCCCACCACGCAGTAAGCCCCCAACATTACAGGTGTGCATAGTCACGTTAGCCAAGCCTACATAGGGCAGCAGACGTCACACATTGTGCCCTGTGACCTATCAGAGGGGATGGCCACCATCTTAAAGTCTGCAGGGCCACAGCTCCACAGTATGTGCGATGAGTATGAGGGTGTCTCAGAGCTCTACAGTAATGTGCGGTGTGCATACGGTTGTCACAGAGCTCCACAGTAATGTGCGGTGTGTATGAGGGTATCATAGAGCTCCACAGTAATGAGCGGTGTGTATGAGGGTGTCACAGAGCTCCACAGTAATGTGCGGTGTGTATGAGGTTGTCACAGAGCTCCACAGAAATGTGCGGTGTGCATACGGTTGTCACAGAGCTCCACAGTAATGTGCGGTGTGTATGAGGGTATCACAGAGCTCCATAGCAATAAAACCCAAAGTAATGTGCGCGGTGTAGAAAAAAAAAGTAAGCTGCTCATTCCAAAATGCCAGGGCCTATATTTTTGTCCCAGTCCAGGTCTAACTAACACCCCTCTAGGCACACCTCAAACAAGGGGTCCACGTCTTGATTTCCCTGTATATTAAGTAAAAGCAATGTTTGTGAGCATCCTGAAAGATATGCTGGGGTTCTCATCGCGGTGGCGGCTTCCATCTTGGAATGACATCACAATATCAAATCCTTTATGGTGGTTACTAATAAAATAAGCTACAGAGAATGGGGGATATCAGTAGTCTTCGATATCCACAAAACAGCTCCCAGCATGCCCCTGTGCAGGACACTGTTCTACGAACCATCAGCGCATATTGTGCTCAAAATTATCTCAAGGTACTTCTAGGTGTGATTAAGAAATAGTGATGAAATGATAAAAGATCCAAACGCCGTACCGGCAGTATTATAAAATGTCATATGGTGGAAACAGAGAGAATCCCGCAGTGACTGCCCATTGTCTGCTTTATGGGAGTATGTCTCATCACGTGTTTTAAAAGGGCTCCATCAGTCACATTAGAATTCTATTTGTTGTGATGGAATCCTTTAAGTAAATCATTTTAGTATTTAGTATAATGTGCTGCTGAAGGTTACATATAAGGTCGTGCACTCTTACCGTTGTTTACACACGGCCTCCGAACACCGGACAGAAACATTGCCATCTTCAAGATGCTGGTAACCAGTAAAACCCAGGCTAGGCCATGTGGATTTCCTGTGAGAAGCAAACAGAGATATATTACCAAAGTCAAAAGCCCAACTCGGGCCACCATTCAGGACAACGCGTTTTACTTTAAAAAAACTGAGACACAAACCCGTATACTCTGCCCTACCATGAATAAACCAGCAGATCATGCTTGTAATGTCACAGGTGAGAGTGATGTACTTCATCCAACCGGCCACAAAATTAAAGCAATCCAAACATTTTGCATCTGTGAAGATAAGAAACAGGAGTTATTTTCTTGCAATTTTTTTAAGATACAAAAGGCTTAGCCGGCTCAAACGCCGAGCACCCTGGCCATAAATTATAAATGTGTCACTATTCAGTATTTCTGCAAAGACAGAGCATGTGTCGTCCGTTGCTCCCGATTCCCTGTGCGGTTAGCCGGGACAACAATGACAAGTAATGATTACAGCCAAGTTGCCCTTTTCAGAGCCTCCTCAGCACTAGCTTAATAGAACCTGGAGACCTTTATGATGATTCTTTACAAGAAACATGCCACGATGTGTCTAGGGAGTCTATTGGCAGGAGGCAAAGGCGTACGTTACAGTGTATTAATTGTAGCCATAGGGAAAGGTGTAACAACTTTCCACTTTCCAATAAACCTGCAAAGGCTTCTGGGAGCAGCCACCTTCTAGAGTATTGTATCAGAGATTCCCATTACCCATGAGATCAGAGGAGCATCTTTTACTCTCACCGAATCATCCAAAGAGACACCAGTGATACGACTCCTTTTGGCTTCTAAGTCTACAATCCCTTCCCTGTCTTCCCCAGTATACATTCTGTATCAAGGTCATGTCCATTGGCTTTTTGGCACCCCCCCCCCCAGCCAACGTCCTCCCAAGCCTGTGCAACACTCCATGGACATTACATGGATTCTTGAAAGTTAGGAAAAGACCTCCACAAGTGACGGCCCTGTTTTAAGGGTAACCCCATCAATACAAACGTAGGTAAGATGCAGCAAGTGTGCTGAGATGTTTCATATCCAATTCTTTGGAAGGTCACCAGTCATTAGGAAACATGGAGCCCCTGCCAGGTCTTGTTTTTAACAACTTGGTGTACCCTGGAATTTGCAGTCTGTGGACAGAGCCATGGTTTATGTGATATTATGCCACATCCCCAATCCCCCCAAAAAATAGAGCGATCTAATGAGAAGACCAGGCAAGAAGCCGAGAGGGCTACAGGATCAATCCATCAAACCACACCAGGGCACAAGGGCTTAGTGGAAGGTGAGAAGAGATGAGGAGAATTGCAGGAAAGTTTGAAGACAGAATTGAGACATTAAGGGATTTTCCACACAACTTGATCACTTTTTTAAGTGGATCGAGAGGATTGAACCTACCGGCTCTCGATCACTAGCTCAAGCGTCCGAACATCTCCTGAGACCACCTGCGAGCCAACGCTTGTCAGGGAGAAAGCCGATGGATCGTATTTGCCCATGCAGCGCCGATCCATCATTGTGCACAAGTGGTAGAGGTCTTGCGTGTGCCAAGAGCCTAGTCCTGTTACTGCTGCACAATTTATGTCCCTTAGGCTACAGTTTATCGAAACACACTTATTTTTGTCATTGTTTCTCCTTCCCAGCGTCACAATCAAGTTATTATAGAGGACAATGACTTACCTGACATAGCTTGACTTATCACTTGAGGGATTTGAGCTGTTCCTGGGGGAAACAAAACAGATCTATAAACTCTTCATAAGACGCAGAGACATCACCGTCCGTCCAATCAAATGACAAAACACAAGCTCTGTTATTACAAATAAGGAGGAGACTATGGTTTGATGTATGTGAAATCAACATTTGAAACATACATTTCACATTTCTAGAAGAACTATCCCACTTCTTTTCACGCTCTTCGCATATGGAAGTGGTGGAAGTGGTGTAAGTGGTGTTGGGTTGAATTCCCTCGTCTATCTTCATATACATTCCCTGTACTCCTCCCATTCTTAAAGAAATGCTGCAGATTTATTAGTAGTTAATTTAAAATCAAGGTTATCCTCCAGATCAAACACTTCTCCACGTCTGTCCCCCCCCATATACCCTCCAGCGGGGCAGATCAACGTATCAGCCAAACAGCCCTGTATTACTCAAACCGCACACCCCCACATGTGCAGGGTGACTATTGATGCCTTAATTGTTTACCAAGCACAATACAGAACATGGCTTTTTATATTAACCCCTTAAGGACTGGGGTAATTTTACAAGTTCGGGCTGGACATCCCTGGGGGTGCGTTTATGGATGGGGAGGTGAGGGGGTTCAAAAGACCAGTCTTGGCTAGGTCAGCCAGTGGTGTGTGTGGGACCACGTCACTTAAGATCTCAGCGCATGTGGATTGAACCCAGGATTTCTGCTCCTCCTCTTCCAAGCCCACTGGAATCATATCTCAGTCAGATGCCAGGACTATGAGTTAGCTGTTGTGCTTATCTCCCTTTTATTTTATGTATCTGTCTGTACCATTTATCCCCTTTTATGTATTAAACCCCTATTTAATGGCTTTCTTTTGTTGGCTGTTGGGTGACTCGTGTTTGGGATTGCCAGCTCTATCCAGTTTTTTTGGGAATCATTTTTGTCTGGGGCTGGGGGGGTATCTTGTCCCTTTCAGGACTTATAAGGTTGAAGCTGGTGGGGGTAACTCCCAGTGAGTAGAATGCTAACCCCGGGTGAGGAAGGTGAACCAAGTGTGCAGAGCACAGGCAGGAAGGTTGTAGTGTCTGCAGCCGTGCTCTGAGGCCACCTCCTAGCAGTCAAGCTATAGTACGCCTGGTACTTATGGGGGACAAGCCCAATGTTACGTCACATCATCCTAAACTACAATAAAACCAAATATATATATATACACACACACACACGGGAAACAATTAAACTATTAACTAAATGCCACTAAGTAAACCCCCTGAACCAAGGGTCTCAAACTCTGCCCCCAGATGTTTATCGCTTACAATTGCCAGAATTATTTTAATGCAATAAACGGCCAGAGAATCATGGGAGGTGCAGTTCAGGAACATCTGGGCCAGAGTTTGAGATCACTTCCCTAAACCCAGTGGTTCCCAGTCTTTAACTAATCAGTCACTCGGTGCAGTACATGAGGTTTGTTAAGTGCAGGTCACTATGTATGTACCGGGATGCACTTACCCAGGAATAGCAAGAACCTAGCGAAATGTGCAGCCATCTGGAATGTGGGAAACCAGGAGAAACACGCAGCCAGGAGACCCGCCATATTACCTGGACAATAACAAAGAAACAAACTCATCACCAGGTGATTTCCTGAATGCCAGCACCCCGACCATGCACAAAATGCCGAGGGGTCTGAACGCTTACCGTGGTGCCCAGCGGAACTGTCTGCGGTCACTGTCAGCACCGAGACTGGGGGGTCTGAGGAGAGAAAACATGAAGAATCATATTGGACTTTGCTTCTTATTGTTACATTAACATTCCCAGTTCTGCACTAAAATATCCCCATGTCGATGTCCTCATAACAAAGCTGTACGAAAAAGAAAACAATGGTTTGTAAAAATCGACGTTTCATGGCCGTACTGTCCAGCAACTTCTGATACCACCACATACCACTTAAAAATGGTACCCAACTAACGGACCGCGGGACATTCTGACTCCGATGTTCTGTGTCTTCAGTGTCTTCATTACAATCCCATGCTTTGTATGAGGTCACCAGTCAGGCCGCACTGTCCCCTTGCATCATTCTCACCTTAGCAGGCATCGGAGACACAAGATAAAGGGTCTCTAGCGTCAATCCCAGTGGTCCCATGGGCGTAAATGATCAGGAATACATCCATCCTACACATGTTGTGCCCTACTTTAAGTGGAGCAGTAGCTATGAATCGGTGGAGCACAGAATTAACACTCCCCATGACCCAGTGGCATGTTCTGCCTAATGCTAATCTCACTAGCAGTGGTAATCATTGCTGGTAGTATGCACGCGGCACACCATAGTGCGCCACTGAGTGTTCCTCCTTGAAATCTCATGGTGCAATGCAAGGCTCTGGTGGAACAACAGACAGGAAATACATGAGCTCTGTGTCCTTCCAGTGATGTTGTGAAAAGACAGCAATATTACATAGAGATTGTTATTCCGAGACAGTAAAAAGAGTCACAGTAAATTTTGCACGTTTTCATATTTCATGTATCGGTTTATCCTTTACAGAGATATCACTGGGATGAAAGGTTGTAAACTCTAGATGGCGTCCCTTATCTGGCACAATGTCACACGGGTCTGCATTATCAGCATACAGGCAGAATTGGTCTTTGTGTCCGTAAATGTGCTGCAGGCAGATAATAAAATGGTGAGATCTCCTGCTTACACTGGGTCTGCATTATCAGCATACAGGCAGAAATCACATTTGTGTCAGTAAATGTGCTGCAGACAGATAAAATGGTGATCTCCTGCTCACATGTGTTCGGCATTATCAGCATACAGGCAGATGCAGTATAGGTGCTGAAGACAGATAATAAAATGGTGAGGTCTCCTGCTTATGGCGGTTTGTAGTGATCAGAATGAGATTATTTGCAGTGCAATATCTGTATGTGCTGCATAATGCCTGTGTATGGCAATTACAGCAACACCTTGTACTGTATGTGCTACATAATGCCTGTGTATGGCAATTACAGCAACACCTTGTATTTGTATGTGCTGCATAATGCCTGTGTATGGCAATTACAGCAACACCTTGTATCTGTATGTGCTGCATAATGCCTGTGTATGGCAATTACAGCAACACCTTGTACTGTATGTGCTGCATAATGCCTGTATATGGCAATTACAGCAACACCTTGTACTGTATGTGCTGCATAATGCCTGTGTATGGCAATTACAGCAACACCTTGTACTGTATGTGCTGCATAATGCCTGTATATGGCAATTACGGCAACACCTTGGATCTGTATGTGCTGCATAATGCCTGTGTATGGCAATTACAGCAACACCTTGTATCCAAGGCTGGCACTAATGTAAGGTGGCACAGGCATTGACCTTACTGCCTGGCTTCCTGCCAGATGAGGGGGCGCCGGCCCGGGGCAGACTTCAGGTGCAGTCGGAAAGGGGGGGCAATCGCCGCCGACGACGTTCTTCTCACTCTGTCCTTAGGCTACCGCGGCTGGTCAGGTGGTTCCCAAATCCCATCCCAGGCGAGCGGCAAAGCTGCACATGCATGCCAGCGGCTGCTCGCCTCGCGTAGCCTAGAGACTGAGTAGAAGAACTCCGGGCGGGGCCTGGCAGGCAGCAAAGCAGAGGTAAGAGCTGCTGGGGCAAATATGCCAATATATATGCTGGGGCAAATATACCATATATGAGCTGGGGCAAATATACCCATATATGAGTTGGGGCAAATATACCCATATATGAGCTGGGGCAAATATACCCACATATAAGCTAGGGGGACTATTATACCCATATATGAGCTGGGGCAAATATACCCATATATAAACTGGGGGCAAATATACCCATATATGAGTTGGGGCAAATATACCCATATATAAGCTGGGGCAAATAACTCTATTTGAGCTGGGGCAAATATACCTGTGTGAGCTGGGGGCAAATATATAACCATGTGAGCTGGGGTAATATATCCATGTGAACTGGGTGTAATATATCCATGTGAGCTGGGGCAAATATATCCATGTGAGCTGGGGCAAATATATCCACGTGAGCTGGGGCAAATATATTTATGCGAGCTGGAGGCAAATATATCCATTTGAGCTGGGGGGCAAATATATCCATTTGAGCTGGGGCAAATACAGTATATCCATTTGAGCTGGGGGCAATATATATATCCATGTGAGCTGGGGCAATATATACCCATGTGAGCTGGGCAATATATCCATGTGAGCTGGGGGCAATATATACCCATGTAAACACAGGAGAGAGATAGGCATTGATGGAAGACTTTGGATGGAGATGACAAGTCCCAATGCTGCTGTCCACTTGGTGGGGTTGTCCTTGTCCAGTACAACCATGGAATAGATACAAAGAAAAAATAAGTTTAGCGCACGGGGAAATGGGGGTCTTGGTTGATAGCTTGCTCTTCTAGCCAGACCTCAAAATATAAAAGAGAAAAACCTTCATGGTGCAGACCATAACACTCTCAAGAAATAAACCATGTATTATGGTCTCACTCACATTTGTCTGAGCTACCGGCTCCGGGATCTTGTGCCTTAGGGTAATTACTGGCAACCCAATCGCCCTCTTCAGATCTTGATAGACTCCAGTGTCTTAAAGAGAAATGTATACCATAGTGCAGACCACGTGGTTCAGGACCTCAAGCCGGGTCCGAGGGATTTATACCCAGGTAAATTGGTTGAAGGGTACAACTACCATAAAAAACCCATGGTCATCAGGAAGAAATCGCAGATGTTCAGCAGTGGATAAATTAAAAGAACATTAATTCCATAAAAACAAAATAAAAAGTATGCCAATACGCGTTTCACCTGGGGTGTAATATCCTTAAGCCTTCATCAGTTGGCTTGTATCCTCCACTGCTGCTAACTGTCTTAAATATACACTTCCTATCACATGGGCCAATAGAAACTGCCAGTTTTGGCGGGAACACAATTGGGGAATACCTTCCTTAGTTTCACTTTCAGTTTGATCTCAAAGCTTTTTTTTTTTTCTTCCCCAAATCTTTATTTATAACACACAAACTGGGCAAAAAGGACAAAATTAGTATACTTGAATTTCTAATCATCCATAAATAACCTTTGCTTGTTATATACACCATAGCGCAATCAATCTGGTTAATCTTACCGAGGGATCATATCTTTTACTTACAATCCGAAAGCAGAAGACATAGTTTTTATTTTTATTCATTTACGGATTGATCCTAAGTGTAAAATCCGGTTATTGCTCCGAAAATGACGTGGCGCCGCAACTCTGCCCCCATACAAATATGGGGTCCCAGAGCCACATTGCCATAATGGACATTTAATAGAGTTGATCAATACAAGAGTCCTCAGAGATACTTCCGGGAGAAGCAAACAACGCCTGGTTCATACCGGCAGTGTGGATAAGTAAATGGTCCAATCAGGATGCGCCGATGTGAGAATGTCAACAACCGGTCAAAAACCGGAAGTGACATAACGCTGGGCTACCTTGTTAATGCGAAAGGGTGAAATACTAAATCTGCGTTCTAACGACCACTCTATCCAATAGGACTTAGACATACATAACCACAGTGCAAACCTGCAGATCATATGAGGGAAGACATCCCCACTATACCCAGGAACGCTAACCTCATACTTCGTATAAACCTCTAATACTAATGGGGAATAAAATGCAGACAGATAATGAGCGCAAAACATATACTTGGCATAGAGCTCTCCCATTACAATAAACCTATTGGGGTATAAACAGCAGTACAATGACAGCTGAAGGGTAGACTAATAACAAAAATACAATAAAACAGATGATCAAACAAAAAAGAATCAGAGAAAGTGACATATCTCAAAATCTAAATTAAGGCCAGACGGTGCCAGTGTGTTTAACATGTAAACCCACTTCATCTCTGCACAGTTAATTTTCTTATTAAAGTCACCACCTCTCCAATCTTTGGTAACCAATTGGATAGCTTGGAATTTCATACCCTCAGGGGAGTTGTTGTGTGCTGTTTTAAAGTGTGGAGGGACAGAGTGTGTTTCCATCCCTTTACGTATGTTATAAATATGTTCTCTGATCCTTACTGTCAGCGGTCTCGTGGTGTGACCAATGTACTGGAGACCGCAGGGACAGATAAACTGATAAACCACATTTTTAGACCTACACGTGATGACATCTTTAATCTTATATTCTTTCCCCACTTTATCTTTAAAAGTGGAGAAAGTCTGATGAAGCCTTAAGGATATTACACCCCAGGGGAAACGCGTATTGGCATACTTTTTATTTTGTTTTTATGGAATAAATGTTCTTTTAATTTATCCACTGCTGAACATCTGCGATTTCTTCCTGATGACCATGGGTTTTTTATGGTAGTTGTACCCTTCAAACAATTTACATGGGCATAAATCCCTCGGACCCGGCTTGAGGTCCTGAACCACGTGAGTGAATCTTGGTTTTATTATATATCTCACCTACGGCTACGGTCTGCACTATGGTATACATTTCTCTTTAAGACACTGGAGTCTATCAAGATCTGAAGAGGGCGATTGGGTTGCCAGTAATTACCCTAAGGCACAAGATCCCGGAGCCGGTAGCTCAGAGAAATGTGAGTGAGACCATAATACATGGTTTATATCTTGAGAGTGTTATGGTCTGCACCATGAAGATTTTTCTCTTTCATATTTTGAGGTCTGGCTAGAAGAGCAAGCTATCAACCAAGTCCCCCATTTCCCCGTGCGCTACATTTTTTTTTATTATTATTATTCTTTATTTATAAAGCGCCAGCATATTCCGCAGCGCTGTACAATAGGCACAGTATAGACAGGGTTACAATACATTGAACAACATTTGACAAACAGTACAGGAGGAGATGAGGCCCTATTCCCGTAGGAACTCACAATCTAGGAGGGTTGGGGTTGGAAACAGGAGGAGAGGACTGTAAGGTGAGAGTGATTGATGGTTGCGTCAGTGAGTTGGGTGGTAGGCTTCCCTAAATAGGAACGTTTTAAGGGAGCGTTTGAAGGAAGAGAAGTTAGGGGAAAGTCTGACAGTACGAGGGAGAGCGTTCCAGAGAGTGGGGGCTGCGCGTGAGAAATCCTGCAGTCTATCATGGGAAGAGGTGATGCGGGGAGAAGCTATGCGCAGGTCACTGTTTGACCTTAGGGAGCGGGCTGGGGTGTATTTGGTGATTAGTGAGGACAGGTAGTGGGGCGCTGAGTTAGTGAGGGTTTTGTAGGTAGAAACATAGAAACATAGAAAGATGTCGGCAGATAAGAACCTCTCGGGCCCATCTAGTCTGCCCAATTACATGGATACATTACCTGGATTTATCTTTTGTTTAGGATAGCCTTATGCCTATCCCATGCTTGCTTAAATTCAATTACTGTTTTGGCCTCTACCACTTCAACTGGAAGACTGTTCCATGTATCCACCACCCTCTCAGTAAAATAATGCTTTCTGATGTTACTTTTAAACCTTTGCCCCTCTAATCTAAGACTATGTCCTCTTGTTTTGCTACTTTGTTTCCTTTTAAATATACTCCCTTCCTCTACCTTGTGGATTCCCTTTACGTATTTAAATGTTTCTATCATATCTCCTCTGTCTCGTCTTTTTTCCAAGCTGTACATGTTAAGATCATTAAGCCTTTCCTGGTAACTTTTCTCCTTCAAGCCGTACACCATTTTAGTAGCCCTTCTCTGAACTCTCTCCAAGATGTCTATATCCTTCTGGAGATACGGTCTCCAGTACTGCACACAGTACTCCAAGTGAGGTCTCACCAGTGCTCTGTACAGTGGCATGAGCACTTCCCTTTTCCTACTGCTAATACCTCTCCCTACACAACCAAGCATTCTGCCAGCATTTCCAAGCATTCTGCCAGCATTTCCTGCTGCTCTATTACATTGACTACTTACCCTTAGATCCTCTGAAATAATAACCCCTAAATCCCAACCCTCAGATGTTGAGGTTAGGACTGTATCAAATATTCTATATTCAGCCCTTGGGTTTTTACACCCCAGGTGCATTATCTTGCACTTATCCACATTAAAACTCAATTGCCACAGCTCCGACCATTTTTTTAGTTTACCTAAATCATTTGTCATTTGACTGATCCCTCCAGGAACGTCAACCCTGTTGCAAATCTTTGTGTCATCAGCAAAAAGACATACTTTTCCATTAATACCTTCTGCAATATCACTAATAAAAATATTAAATAGAATGGGTCCAAGTACTGACCCCTGAGGTACCCCACTGGTAACAAGACCATGCGCCGAATAAACTAAAGGTAAGGATAAGGATTTTGAACTTAATTCTGCAGTGGATGGGGAGCCAGTGAAGGGACTCGCAGAGGGGAGCGGCAGAGACAGAGCTTTATATACCCATGTAAGATGGAGCAATATATCCATGTGAGCTGGGGCAATATATACCCATTAGAGCTGGGGGCAAATATATATATAAAGATAAATTATATATAAGACCAACGTTAAGCATCTTTTACTTGAAGACACCAAACACTTGCGATAGAGATTATTATGCCTCTCTATCCTGATTGGCTTGACATGACACGAATTGGGGGGGCTTGTATCTGTATGTGCCGCATAATGCCTGTGTATGGCAATTACAGCAACATCTTGTATCTGTATGTGCTGCATAATGCCTGTGTATGGCAATTACAGCAACACCTTGTATCTGTATGTGCTGCATAATGCCTGCGTATGGCAATTAAAGCAACACCTTGTATCTGTATGTGCTGCATAATGCCTGTGTATGGCAATTACAGCGACACCTTGTATCTGTATGTGCTGCATAATGCCTGTGTATGGCAATTACAGCAACACCTTGTATCTGTATGTGCTGCATAATGCCTGTGTATGACAATTACAGCGACACCTTGTATCTGTATGTGCTGCATAATGCCTGTGTATGGCAATTACAGCAACACCTTGTATCTGTAGGTGACGCATAATGCCTGTGTATGGCAATTACAGCAACATCTTGTATCTGTATGTGCTGCGTAATGCCTGTGTATGGCAATTACAGCAACACCTTGTATCTGTATGTGCTGCATAATACCTTTGTATGGGAATTACAGCAACACCTTGTATCTGTAGGTGACCCATAATGCCTGTGTATGGCAATTACAGCAACACCTTGTATCTGTATGTGCTGCATAATGCCTGTGTATGGCAATTACAGCAAAACCTTGTATCTGTATGTGCTGCATAATAGGCTTGTGCACCGATTTTTTTTTCGGTTCGATTCGGTTCGATTTGTTCGGATGTTTAAATTTTTCGATTCGGCTCGTTTCGACCGATTTCTGTTTCGATTTGGTTCGGCTTGACTCGTTTTTCGTGAACATTTTTTTTTCGGAATATCGACCATTTTTCGTATTTTCTTGTCCCTTTGCTCGTTTTTTGTATCGACTTTTCGTGATTTCGGAAATTTTCATTTTTTCGGAACGTCTGTTCTCCTCGTTTCAAAGTGTCTAACTCTATTCGTTTTGATGTAAACTACATATATATTTTTTTATAATAAATTTTTGGTTTGTTTTTCGGATCCGATAATTCATTCTGTCGATATGATAATTCTGGCGATTCTATCGTGTTTTTTTTTATTAAATAAAGATCCTTTTTTTCTTATGAATATACATATTTCACAACTTTATTTAATCATATTAAAATGGTATGAAAGCCAAGGAACAAAAAAAAATGAACAAAACGATTTAAAAAACGCTAAACTGACCCGAATGGTCTGACTTTAACCCTTTCGCTGCTGAGGCTTTTCCCGCCCCTGTGCTGAGGTCATTTTTACTGGTTTTGCGCATCATGTTTAAACGTGTTTTGAAGGCTTATTTTAGTATATGACCCAGACATATTATATATCGTTCTTTCCGTCAGACTCGGTAGATTCATAATATGTCATTATTATATGTATACGTTATGTCATGTCTGTATATTATAACAAAAAATGCAATAAAATATGAATTTTCAATAATTTACAACGTGTAAAGTGGTTTTTTTTCACATTTTAACATGCGAGCAATTGCGGTTATATTTTGTATGGGGTGCGCTTGTTAAAAAAATTAGAGATGGGGTCTCGTTACATTTTTTTGGGGGAAAAGTACACGATTTTTAACAAACGCAAATCGTTAGTGCAGCATCATTGTTCACATTTTAATTGAAATGGGAACAATATTTCTGCATTAACAAACCAAAAAAAAGAAAAAAAACTTGTTTATTTTTTTTTTAATTTTGTTTTAAAATATTCTTTTATTTTTATTTTTAATTTTTATTTTTTTTAAAAACTTTTTTTATACTCATGTTTGGTATCGTTGGAACGGCATGCTCTGGCCGATCCAACAATATCAAACTTTAACCCCTAGCTGCCACGGATCAGGAGATAGGGGGTTCATTGAATGCATTGGATTGCATGCGCAACCGGCGGACGAATCGGATCCGACCCGATTACGAAGGAATTATCGTATCGACAGAATTATCGGATCATTGGAAACAAAAAAAACAAGTGATACGCATTTACAAATACAAAATTTACAGAATCAGCGATATAACCGATAATAGTTAAATATACAATTTCCAGAATTACCGAAATGGAACCGAGATCACGAATGGAACCAAAATCATGAATAGAACGAAAATAAATTTCGATTTGACACATTTCAAGTCCATTCGAAAATTCCGAAAATATTTCGTTTCGGCTCGGAAAACTTTTCGGATCTGCCATTTTCGGATCTAAAAATTTTCGGAAAATCGGCCGCATCCGAAAACACGAATCGAAATTTCGTGAAAATTCCGAAATTCCGAAACCCGAAACGCACATCCCTACTGCATAATGCCTGTGTATGGCAATTACAGAAACACTTTGTATCTGTATGTGCCGCATAATGCCTGTGTATGGCATTTACAGCCACACCTTGTATCTGTACTGTACAGGGATTTACACTCATTATAACCCCCTGAATTTTATCCTTGTACAGCAGCAACCGACCCCACAGCTCTCTCTGTATTCGACCCAATCCCTGGCTACTGGACTGCTGCAATGAATTTTGTTGAGCTTTTTGTTACAGTGAGGGAGGGTCCTTTTATCTTCTTTACAATAAGACAGGGGGCATCAGTGAAATCTCACTGAAAATGCAATTTCTCCCCGGGGTCACACTAACCATACACTAAAAGTTATTCCAAAGAGGTGTCATTTTTCATTGTATTACATTATGTAAATCATGATTACATGTTGTAAATTAATGATCATGGATCAGAGAATTATTTTCAGAGGTTGTACATGATTGTCCTCCTCATATTGGGGTAATGTGGAGGAACCTGAGCAGCAACACTGACAAGATGACGCACTAAAAATCTCAGGTGGTACAAGTGTTGCGACGGCCATTTCTGCCAGCGTCAGACTTACCGGTCACATTGATGGAAATCAGAATTTCATTCCTGTTATAGCCTTCTACTTTCATAAACCGAGTGTATTTATAGAGGCCGCCATCTTGCTTTGTCAGATTGGTGATTAGAAAAGAGCAGGAATCCAGCACAAAGCTCAGGCGATCTGTGAAATCACCAACTTCTTGGAATACGCTGCCATCGTAATGTCCAATCATGTCAAAAACGCCACTGACTTTTTTCTCTAGGTCAGACACATCGTTGCATGATACATTGAGGGTAATGGCCACCGTGCCACCAAACGCACCGAAAAAATTTAAATTGTTCATGGGAGGCGCATCTGTAAAAAAAATAAGAAAAGATCAAAAGTGAAATGTCAAACAAGTATCTATACTATAAAAGAATAAGCTAAAAACTGTCCGTCGCCAAAACCCTACTGTGCATGCGCGACGGACATTTGAAAGCGGCCGTTAGAACACACAGGTAGCTGCGCGTGCCGGCCGCGTGAAAAAAAAGAAAAAAAAACGGCACGAGCCGCGCGCAGCTACCCGTGTGTTTACACGGCCAGATGCCCCGATCCTCCAGCGGTGACCGTCCTCCGGCTGCCGGCGGGCCTCCAGGCTCAGGCGAGCCCCCGGCTCGGTTTGGGCCTACAGGCCCAGCCGAGCCGGGGACTCGCCTAAGCCTAGAGGCCCACCGAGCAGCCAGCGGCAGCCGGAGAAGGTCACCGCTGGAGGATCGGGGCCGAAGTTCCCAAACAAATACACCCCAAAATCGGCCCTGAGCTCCAGCGGAGACCTCCTCCGGCTGCCGCTGGCTGCTCGGCGGCCCTCTAGGCTTAGGCGAGCCCCCGGCTCGGTTTGGGCCTACAGGCCCAGCCGAGCCGGGGACTCGCCTAAGCCTAGAGGCCCGCCGAGCAGCCAGCAGCAGCCGGAGAAGGTCACCGCTGGAGGATCGGGGCCGAAGTTCCCAAACAAACACACCCCAAAATCGGCCCTGAGCTCCAGCGGAGACCTCCTCCGGCTGCCGCTGGCTGCTCGGCGGCCCTCTAGGCTTAGGCAAGCCCCCGGCTTGGTTTGGGCCTACAGGCCCAGCTGAGCCGGGGACTCGCCTAAGCCTAGAGGCCCGCCGAGCAGCCAGCGGCAGCCGGAGAAGGTCACCGCTGGAGGATCGGGGCTGAAGTTCCCAAAAAATACACCCCAAAATCGGCCCTGAGCTCCAGCGGAGACCTCCTCCAGCTGCCGCTGGCTGCTCGGCGGGCCTCTAGGCTTAGGCGAGCCCCCGCTTGGCTTGGGCCTACAGGCCCAGCCGAGCCGGGGACTCGCCTAAGCGTAGAGGCCGGCCGAGCAGCCTGCTCGGCCGGAGGAGGTCACCGCTGGAGCTCAGGGCCGATGTTGCCTAACACATACTCACCGACATCGGCCCTTAGCTCCTCCAGCGATGGCGGTCCCGCTTGCAGCATCCTCTCTCCGTTGCTCGCCGGAATGACGTCACGAAAGCCTTTGACCCCGGGGGGTCAAAGGCTTTCGTGACGTCATCCTGGCGAGCAACGGAGAGAGAGAGGATGCTGCAAGCGGGACCGCCATCGCTGGAGGAGCTAAGGGCCGATGTCGGTGAGTATGTGTGGAACCGGTGGAGGACTCGAGGCCGATGTAGGTGAGTATGTGCTCTACACACACACCCTGCTTGCTCGGCCGGTATCCAAGCTTAGGCGAGCCCCCGGCTTGGCTTGGGCCTAGAGGCCCTGCCGAGCCGGGGACTCGCCTGAGCATGGAGGCCGGTCGAGTTGCATGCTCGGGCGTCCTCCAGGCTCAGGCGAGTCCCCGGCTCGGCTGGGCCTCTAGGCCCACGCCAAGCCGGGGGCTCGCCTAAGCTTGGTCGGCATCCAGGCTCAGGCGAGCCCCCGGCTTGGCTTGGGCCTAGAGGCCCAGCCGAGCCAGGGACTCACCTGAGCCTGGAGGACGGCCGAGCATGCAACTCGACCGGCCTCCATGCTCAGGCGAGTCCCCGGCTCTGCTGGGCCTCTAGGCCCAAGCCGGGGGCTCACCTAAGCTTGGATACCGGCCGAGTAAGCAGGGTGGGTGTGGAGAGCACATACTCACCTACATTAGCCCTGAGCTCCAGCGGTGACTGTCCTCCGGCTGTCGCAGGCTGCTCGGCCGGCCTCCAGGCTCAGGCAAGCCCCCGGCTTGGCTTGGGCCTACAGGCCCAGCCGAGCCGGGGGCTCGCCTAAGCCTGGAGGCCGGCCGAGCAGCCTACGACAGCCACCGCTGAGGCTCCGGGCCAATGTAGGGGGATGTTGCCTACACATACTCACCTACATCGGCCCTTAGCTCCTCCAGCGATGGCGGTCCCGCTTCCAGCGTCCTCTCTCGCTCCGTTGTTCGCCGGAATGACGTCACGAAAGCCTTTGACCCGGGGTCAAAGGCTTTCGTGACGTCATCCCGGCGACCAACGGAGCAAGAGAGGACGCTGGAAGCGGGACGCGGGACCGCCATCGCTGGAGGGCCGATGTAGGTGAGTATATCCACGAGCGGGGGGGCCATATCCACGAGCGGGGGGGCCATATCCACGAGCGGGGGGGCCATATCCACGAGCGGGGGGGCCATATCCACGAGCGGGGGGGGGCGATATCCACGTGCTGGGGCGATATCCACGAGCTGGGGCAGTATCCACGAGCTGGGGCAGTATCCACGTGCTGGGGCAGTATCCACGTGCTGGGGCAGTATCCACGTGCTTGGGCAGTATCCACGAGCTGGGGCAGTATCCACGTGCTGTAGCAGTATCCACGTGCTTGGGCAGTATCCACGTGCTGGGGCAGTATCCATCCACGTGCTGGGGCAGTATCCACGTGCTGGGGCAGTATCCACGTGCTGGGGCAGTATCAATCCACGTGCTGGGGCAATATCCATGTGCTGGGCAGTATCCACGTGCTGGGGTAGTATCCACGAGCTGGGGCAATATCCACGTGCTGGGGCAGTATCCACGTGCTGGGGCAGTATCCACGTGCTGGGGCAATATCCACGTGCTGGGGCAATATCCACGTGCTGGGTCAATATCCACGTGCTGGGGCAGTATCCACGTGCTGGGGCAATATCCAGGAGCTGGGGCAGTATCCACGAGCTGGGGCAATATCCACGTGCTGGGAGTATCCATCCACGTGCTGGGGCAATATCCACGTGCTAGGGCAGTATCCACGAGCTGGGGCAATATCCACGTGCTGGGGCAATATCCACGTGCTAGGGCAGTATCCACGAGCTGGGGCAGTATCCACGTGCTGCGGCAATATCCACGTGCTGGGGCAATATCCACGTGCTGGGGCAGTATCCACGTGCTGGGGCAGTATCCACGTTCTGGGGCAGTATCCACGTGCTGGGGCAGTATCCACGTGCTGGGGCAATATCCACGAGCTGGGGCAATATCCACGTGCTGGGGCAATATCCACGTGCTGGGGCAATATCCACGTGCTGGGGCAATATCCACGAGCTGGGGCAGTATCCACGAGCTGGGGCAGTATACATGAGCAGGGGCAGTATATCCACAATAGACTGCCCTCTGGGCAGGCTTTACAACTAGTAGATTTATAAAGATCTTACCCCAAAATTCAGAAACATAGAAAGAGTCTAGAGAAGGTTTTTCTTCTGACGAACATGTTTAAGCAGTGAAACGCGCAATTTATTATGGGCTAACATTAGTTTTTTATTTTTTTATTTCCACCCTCTGTATTCGTCCCCCTAAGTTAGTGCTTAGCCTTGGTCTTCTGCGCGGTATGGTATGCACTGGAACGCCAAGGACTAGCAGAACACAAGACAGTCCATCTTTTCCTTTACTGCCCTTTTCACCCTTTTTAGTTTGTGTTTGGGCTGTCCGAGGCATCACTCGTCGCTCATTCATATGGTATATAGGGGCGCCAATAGCCCTATCCCGCCGAATAGCTTCACATAGTGTGGGCTCCTTACACTCAGGTCATTTGCAAATCTTTAGCTTTATTTTCCAGGTTTATATGTTTCTTTTTAATAATAAAGTGTTGGTTTATGTTGTATGTACTTATTTATTGCTTTTTTGTGCACTCAGTTGTCAGGGCTCTATTTACACAGCAGACCTCACACACACACACACACACACACACACACACACATGAAGTGGAACCTTTATGGTTCCTACCTTCTTGTGTGTAAGCCTGGTATAACATGATACATACTAACTGAAGGTATAGGTGAATTGAATGCTGGATGGAGACAGACCACCAAGCTGAGGATGAGGGGCAGGATAGGAAAGGGCTGATTGGACACTGGTGGAAAGTCAGGAATGGAAGACACAGAGGCGTGCACTGCAGTAACCGAAGACACGGAGGATTGGAGACACTAGGGGCTCTATCACCTCCTTCAAGCTAACACTAGGGTCAGCGTCAGCATTAGCTTAATGGAGGTCATAGCGCAGCGCCCACATCACCTTCGAATCGCTAACGGGTTAAAAAAAACATTAGCGCTCATCAATTTGCGATTCGTAGCGCGAGTTTACTGTACTTTGTGATCCCTATATCTAACATGGGGAGCACAAAGCGCAAGCACAGATTAACTAGCGTTATGGTCACTTGGTCCTAACGAAAAAGTTATCACCAGCTCTGAGGTGCAGGTGTTTGATTGCGCTGCTGCAGAACCCGTTACCTGCAGCTCAAAACCCACCAATAATCAGATACTCACCTCTCATTCTGCGGCGAGAACGATGGCCCGAACCGTTGCTTCTGGCTGTTGGGAGCAGAGGGAGACTGGGGGAAGAAAGTCCCCAGTCTCCCTCCACAATCACTCCGCGACCAGCAGGATCTTGCGTGAGGTGAGATCCTGACGGTCATGTAACCCAGCAATACAATCCTTGCTGGGTCACATGACTGGACACCATGGAGGGGTCTGGCCCCTTCATGGTGTCCAGATGTACTATGTACGTCTGCGGGTCTAAGGGAGACCCGTGGGCAGGACGTACATAGTACGTCAGCGGTCATTAAGGGGTTAATGTAACCAAATCTCTGATTCCCAGAAAGTGGCACTTGGCAGCACCACCTACGATGTGGGAATGGATTCAGGCCGTAGAGGGTGTCCGCAAAATGGAGGAGATGTTCTTCTCCAGGAATAACAAATATAACAAATATTTAGTCACATGGTACTGGTGGTTAGATTTTCGTGCCAAGAGATCACGAGATTACACACATTATAGTTCCTGCGGTAGAATAACTGTTGGGGAAAAATGGGCCCCATAGGCCGAATATGCAGCTGACTAATGTATGCCCTCGCTATTACTGATAATCCAATGATGTGCCAAGGTTTATGACACTTTGATACACTTACGCACATTACGTACCGATACTTGAGACTCCACAGACGCAGTAACTCATTTTTATGGTTTGCAATGTTGATATATCACTGTTCTCCCTCCCCAGTGTATTTTTCCCTTTCCCCAAACGTTTTTGACACTATGAACATCCTTGTGTACTGCAGATACCTTAGATCTATATATCATAAGTAAGGTCATTGCTTTATTATGTATAAATGCTGAAAAATCAATAAAAATTTATTGCATAAAAAAAAATGAAACGCTGTTTGCAAATAAACACTCAACGAAAATGCCTGGAATTTACATATAAGATCCAATGAATGATAATAAAAAGGTCTGTTACAGAAAAAATAAAAAATATTTACAACAAAAAATAAACGGAAAATAAATTTGACAAATTAAACGACTCTATAAATAAAGAGACTTTTTGCTGCAGATTAAAATAATAAATGGTTTATTAGATATTGAATAAAACGGGGATATTTTTTAACATTGAAACCTATGGGATTCGCCTGATTAAACCTTTTGAATGAAACCACCGAACGGCAGGGCATTTCACTGACATTTCTCTGCTGTTCAATGTGAATAAATTAACCATTGCTTCTCTATGGGGATTTCACTGACGCCGAACAGCCCGTACATGGAGGCAATTTGCCAACATTTGGCGAACTGCCTGCTTTCTGAATAGACGAATGGCCCCGAAATGTCACCGTATGGGGAAATTCCCTGTTCGGTGACATTTCTGGGTCAGATCGGCCCTCTCTGAATATCCCTTCAAATGTCCCAGATCATGAGATACGTGCAAATTGGAAATGGAGATATCTCTAGAGGAACGTTTCATTGAAAGAAAGGAAAAAACAGGAAGCGGGTCACCTGAAGAAATAATAAAAAAGCTTGAAAAGGTGTGGTGGAAGACAAAACGTCTACTACGAATGTCGATGCCTGTCCAAATTGTTATGAGAAATTAACTCAAATAGGTGCGCACAAGAAGAATGTCACAGACGTCAAGCATAGCTGTCTATGTAGTCCTCCCAATCTAGTCAGGATAACTTCTGCTTTTATTGTTAGCGAACACAGGCTTATAACATGAAGTAGCAGACAGTAAAAAACAGGGTGTGAAACTTCTCCTTTTTCACGTCAATCGGCGAGGGCGTAGATTTAACCATTAAACACATACAGTCAGGTCCAGAAATATTGGGACATCGACACAATTCTAACATCTTTGGCTCTATACACCACCACAATGGAGTTGGAATGAAACAAACACAATGTGCTTTAACTGCAGACTGTCAGCTTTAATTTGAGGGTATGTACATCCAACTCAGGTGAACGGTGTAGGACTTACAGCAGTTTTCAGATGTGCCTCCCACTTGTTAAGGGACCAAAGGTAATGGGACAGAATAATAATCATAAATCAAACTTTCCCTTCTTAATACTTGGTTACAAATCCTTTGCAGTCAATCACAGCCTGAAGTCTGGAACGCATAGACATCAATTCACCAGACTCTGGGTTTCATCCCTGGTGATGCTCTGTCAGGCCTCTACTGCAACTGTCTTCAGTTCCTGCTTGTTCTTGGGGCATTTTCCCTTCAGTTTTGTCTTCAGCAAGTGAAATGCATGCTCAATGGGATTCAGGTCAGGTGATTGACTTGGCCATTGCATAACATTCCACTTCTGTCCCTTCAAAAACTCTTTGGTTGTTTTTGCAGTATGCTTTGGGTCATTGTCCATCTGCACTGTGAAGCGCCGTCCAATGAGTTCTGCAGCATTTGGCTGAATGTGAGCAGATAATATTGCCCGAAACACTTCAGAATTCATCCTACTGCTTTTGTCAGCGTCACATCATCAATAAATACAAGAGAACCAGTTCCATTGCACAGCCATACATGCCCACGCCATGACACTACCACCACCATGCTTCACTAAGTGGCCATCCAAGTGGCAGCTTGGAGTTGATTTCCTGGAGTTTCATCCATGATGCCCTATGCCATCCACCATCATGATCCCTAATTCGTGTGTCTCCTCTCTCCACAGGTATTATCCTATCATCACCCAGTGTCCGCAGGCACCCACATTTCAACTGATCTCCTGTATATTTTTCCTGGTATGACCCTATCATCACCCAGTATCCGCAGGCACCCACATTTCAACTGATCCCCTGTATATTTTTCCTGGTACGACCCTATCACCTGGTATTTGCAGGCACCCACGTAATCGTTCCCTTGTGTATTTTTTTTTTTAAAAAAAATCTTTCTTTTCCCCCACCATTTGTTTTGTTAATTTCCTAATTAGCATGTGAATTTCCTGCCCTATTGAGACAGCCCCACATCAGGTGTTACCTTTAATCTGCCTGAGTGCAATCAGTCTGCTCTATATACCAGCAAGGACTGGCTCCAACGAGCCCTGGCTCCTGTGCCCATTCCAAGTGGCCATCTAAGTGGCAGCTTGGAGTTGATTTCCTGGAGTTTCGAGACTGGAGGAAGGAACTGCAAGGTTCTCATTTTACATCGGGTAAATACACAGCTATATTATGCTTTCATTCACCCTTCTACTTTTCACTTCTGCCTTTCTCCTTAAATGGAACTCCTGCCCCTCTATCGCCAACCCCTACACTATCTGCATCTCTCCATCCCTCCTCTCTTCCCACATGATGGCCTCACATGAGCTCCTTTGTTTCCTCAGAACATGGTCTGCCTGTAATTCTCGTGCTGCCAATCACTCCCACAAATCCCAGTCCCACCTTCTCTTTCTCACCCTCCTGCTGTTACTCTATGCAGGTGACATATCCCCTAACCCTGGCCCCACAGCACATCAGATACTTCCCTCTCATCCCATCTCCATCGCACATAAATCACCTCCCTGCAAGCCCAGCAACCTCATTCCCATAAACCCTCAGCACCTGTCCTCTTTCTCCTGCGCCTTCTGGAACGCTCGGTCTGTGTGCAACAAACTCAGTCATCCATGACCTCTTCCTTTCAAACTCCTTCAACATCCTAGCTTTAACTGAAACCTGGCTAACACCCTCTGACACGGCCTTCGTTGCTGCTCTCTCACATGGCGGTCTACACCGGAGCCATACCCCCAGACCTGGTGAGAGAAATGATGGTGGGGTCGGAATCCTGCTCTCTCCCACCTGCACCTACCAGCATCTCCCTCCACCCCATCCCCCTCCTTCTCCTCCTTCGAGACACACGGCATCCACCTGTTCTCTCCCCTGGCTCTCAGGGTGGCAGTCATATACCGCCCATCGGAACCAACCTCCCAGTTCTTTGACCACTTTGCTACCTGGCTTTCTCACTTCCTGTCTTCTAGTCTTCCATGCCTAGTTCTCGGGGACTTCAACATTCCCATTGATGATCCTTCACGTCCTCCCTTGGACTCACGCAATCCTCCCTCCTCCCTACCCACCAAGATGGTCACGCTATTGACCTTGTATTTTCCAACCTCTGCTCCATTTCTGAGTTCACATGTCACCCTTTCCCCATCTCTGACCACCACCTTCTCTCTTTCAACCTATCTGGACTTCCTAAACACCCTGCTCCCCCACCCCGCACACACACTCACAGAAATCTACATGCCATGGATCCCCATCAATTCTCCAACTCTTCTTCACCACCTCCCTCACACCTCATCCTTCACCTGCCCTGATGCTGCCACTGACCACTATAACACCACACTTATCTCTGCCCTAGACACGCTTGCTCATCTTTGACTCTGTAAGGCCCCATGCCACCAGCTTCAGCCCTGGCACACTCTTCAGACATGCTACCTGCAAAGATGCTCCCGCACTGCAGAGTGTGCCTGGAGGGAAATCCCGCTATGAAGCTGATTTTGTTCACTTCAAGTTTATTCTCCGGTCATACACCTCTGCCCTTCACTTGGCCAAACAATCCTTCTTCTCATGTCTTATATCTACTCTGTCCTCCAACCCTAAACGGCTCTGGTCCTCCTTCAACACCCTCCTCTACCCACCCGCACCTCCCCCCTCAGCTGCCTTCAGCGCTCAAGACTAAGGATGAGCTGTTCGGTTCGGATGTTTCGGAGTTCGAACCGAACTTTGGTTGTTCGAAAGTTCGCGAACTTTGAACTTTTTGGGTGTGTTCAGTTCGAGTTCGCAAAAAAAAAGAAATTTTGAAAAAAGTATAGAAAATGCTTAAAAAAAATACAAAAAAATCTAGAAATAAAGAGACTCTTTACTGCAGAATATTATAGGCAACGGTTTATTAGATATTGAATTAAAAACTAATGTGTACGTGCAAAGATTCTCAACTCTAAATGACCTAAGTTTTTCGAACGGCATAACAACAACAGGTGTTTTAGTCTGGTCTAATCAATTTGATAAAACAGTAGATGGTCCTGGTGGCGCAGTGGTGTACTATAAATCGTATAAACCCTAGCCTGATATTAGGCCCTACAGGTGCTCGTACTAGAGTCTAAGATCTAAAAATGTCGCCAGGAACCTTCAGGTCCCGAGAGACGTACAATTAAAAATGAGAAGTGCAAATTACAATTGATACATAAATGCAGTAGCAAAGCCGAGAGACATGCAAGGATTATGTATAACAATAAAGTGCATGTGCTTATGAAACACTTCTTAAGTAAAGTGCATACACAGGTGGTGTGCTAAAAGCGCAAATCGCTGATAGTTCTTTCGAGGGTTGTACAGTCAATAAGTCCTAAGCCACAGTAAAGTGCACGTGCAAAAGTGCAAATAACATGAAAAAGAACCGGAAAATTTTGTGGCCAGTAGTGGTTGCACAGCGTATGAGCCGTGTTGTAGAGATAAATGGTCCACTGCCACAGCTCCTCTCCTCAATGGGTGGTTTATACTGTATAAGGGGAGAGAGAAGAAAAAAAATAAAAATAATAATAGTGCAGACTGCTTCAGGTATTTATGGTGAGGATAGAACAAGAATCTCACTCACGGATTACAGAGCCTAGTGTGTCCCTGGCTCTGGGTTGAAGCGCCTCCACCAGATATAGGGTGGCGTATCCCTTCTTTGTCCTACGGTTGGCCTCAGATGAAATACAAGCAGATAGACAGTGCTCTCATAGCGTAACACATTCGGTAAAAGTGGCAGCAAGTTAAAAAGCTGATCAATCTCACTCACCAATGGTGGAGCCTCGGTTTTCTCAGGCTCGGCTTGTAAGCATATGGTACCATTTAAATCGGTGTGTACCTCACCTCTCTCGCCTGGAACGTCTGTTTCTTTCCTTCTTTGCTGGTACTCCACCTCCAGAAAATTTTAGGGAGGAAAGAGGGGGGAAAGACCAGGGTAATAAACTAGACGTGGCTCTTGTGGAGCAGCTTCCACAGTCTAGATGGTCTTAAATGAATAAAAAATCAAAATAAAATTAAAAAGCTGAGACCCAAGAATAAAAAACTTCAAAGGGTTTATTAGCATTACATAAAATAAGTCAGGGGGGGGGAATTACACTGAACGCGTTTCGGCACTTAACCTGTGCCTTCCTCTAGCAGTGTGGTGTATGGGGGTAAAAGGGAGAGTGCATTGGCTAATCACTTTTTATAAAAGGGGCATTATTGAGTACACCTGATTTAAGTTTCTTCTTTTTGGTGCATATTTCCGGGTTTGAGGTCATGTGACCTCTATTATGTCTTTTTTTTTTTCCCTTATTTTTTTTTATTTAATTTTTTTTTTTTCTTTTCCTCTGGCACCGCGGCCATCTTGTTTTTGCGTTCCATCGTGGAAGTTCTGCATTTTTGCTATGTTTACATCCACAATCATATGCTACAGTAAAAAGGAGGCATAGGGGCGGTCTGCAGGGCGATAATGCCCCTTATCTCATGCTGCCTGCTCTGTCTTGGTCCCTGGAGGACCTAATGCCAGTACATAGTGAAAAATAAAGTCTTAAAATACTTATCCTTAAATGTGTTCGGTGCCGCAGATATACTTATTCTGCTAATATAAACAAAGAGTTGCCTATCTCAATAATGGAGTTGGGTAATAAGTGTATTTAAGAAACCTGTTGGGCAATCTTCAAATGGGTATTAGCTTTTACAGCTTGGTGGATGGTTTACATAATGATCAAAACAATTATGGCCTTTATGATAAAAATGGAAGGATATTTTACATACAATGTGTACATGCTTCTAAATTACAGTTATACAAAAATTAAAATTAAAAAAGACATAAAATTTCATGGACCCTAAAAAGGCTAAAACCATATCAGCAAACTGGGGTCTCTGTTGAGGTGAGAGTGAGGAATAACTTATGTGAATAAGTATAGGATAAATCATGTACTCTAAACTAATGGATTATAAATAAGAATAATGGATCTATATACTATATAAAATAGCGTTAATTACATATATAATATATAAAAGGGGGGATGGATGTAAAATACTATTAAAATATTAAAATACTATTGATAACTAAGGTGTATACTGGTATTCGGTGTGCGTGCAACGGGTTTGTGATGAGTCATTGCTTATCAAGGAAGATTTATGTACCATAATAAATGGAAGGATACTCATATGGTGGGGGGGGGGATAGATACCGAGATGAGAAGGAGAATAAGGTGCACAGCGAGGGGAAAGGATATCATAATGTACGGGAAATGGTAATGTATTACATGGGTATAAGAATCCTGCTAAGTGTAATCATCTGTATATTGTCAGTTCAGAAAATGGCATAGTTCGAAGTCTGCGTTGAGACCTTGAGGTTGGAGCGATCCCATCTTGAAAATCAGGCTCATCTCTTCCTTACCGATTATCTGGTTTAAATTACCGCCTCTCCAGGGTGCTTCAACATTCTTGATGCCTATTAGACATGTGCATTCGTTTTAGTACTAAAACGATTTAGTCCGAATTTTGGGATAATTTAGTTTTAGTATGACTCAAGAGAAACGAAACTGCTCAGTACAAAAAAACGAAAGAAACTAAAATAAAATGCACTACATTTTAGTTTCAGTCCTTTTTGTGATATTACATTGATGAGTGAAGGAGACCAGCAATGAAGATCGCAACATCGCAACATCCGAAGTTCTGCACCCTCCACATGCCAATGCAGTAGGATGTTCTATACAGAGAGTGGCATTAATCAATGCAGGAGTATGTTCTATACATTATACAGAGAGGGGTATTAATGCAGGAGGATGTTATATACATTATACAGAGAAAGGTATAATTGAGGAGAATTTTCTATACAGAGAGGGACATTAATGCAGTAGGATGTTATCTACATTATACAAAGAGGGGTATTAATTAATGCAGGAGGATGTTCTAAACATTATACAGAGAGGAGCCTTTTCTTTAAATCCAGTGGCTGTGAGCGCTGAGATCGGCTGCTTGTTACATTATCTCTCAGTACAAATGTATCAGACTCAGCTGTTACAGTAACTGACTGTAACAGTGCTCAGAGTTTCAGTAAAACAAGGAAATAATATTGTTCTAACCTCTTATATATAAAAATATTATTTACTAGTTTTACAGAAACTCTGAGCGCTGTGATGAGCAGCAGTCAGTTATTGTAACAGCTTTGCCTGACACGGGGCAGTATTACAATGTTGGTGCTAACTTAACCAGAGCTGTTGCAAACTGAAAACCTCCATAGGCTATAATGGCTCTGGGAAGGTTACAACAGCTCTGGTTAAGTTAGCACCAACATTGTAATATGGCCCACATTGTGCTGAGAGTGAGAGATACTGTAACAAGCAGCGATCTCAGCCCTCTGAGGAGCCACCACTACAATAGTAATTGTATCCACTGGTTTTCGGATGAACGAAATTAGTTTTCATACTAAAGAACTGAAAACGAATTTCTTTAGCAACTAAATAAATTGCATTTTAGGACTAATCCATTAGTTCAAAACGAAATTTTGTGCTGTGCACATGTCTAATGCCTATGAACTTAAGGCCTTCAGGATTCTGGGCATGCTTAATCTTAAAGTGTAGTGAGATGTAGTTCATCCATTGGGGAAGATGGCAGCTTGTTCTTTCGATGAAGCTGTTGACATCTACCTTTTTAAAGAATGTCTTTGTTTTGATCTCCCTTTCCTCTATGTATATAATAAGATCCAAAAACTCGACCTTGTCGCTACTCCACACTGTTGTTAATTTAATGCCTCTATTGTTCTCGTCAAGCCGTGTTAGAAACTCTTGCAGTGTTTCTATTCCACCTTTCCAGATTAAAAAAATTGTAGAGGAAAGGGAGATCAAAACAAAGACATTCTTTAAAAAGGTAGATGTCAACAGCTTCATCGAAAGAACAAGCTGCCATCTTCCCCAATGGCTAGAAGGAGTCCCCAAAGGACAATTCCTAAGAATTAAGAGAAACTGCACGGATCAAAGCGTTTATGAATCACAATCCGAAAAACTCAAAAAAGACTTCATACAAAAAGGATATTCTCCTGAGAAATTAGAATTGGCCAGAACATCAGTGAGAGACATAAACCAGGACACCCTGTTACAAAAGAGAATCAATACACATTTGGGGCACACAGATGATGTCCCGTTTATCTTCACGTACAGTGCTCAAAACAAAACCATAAGAAAGACGGTTAGAAAATATTGGCATATCCTGCGGAAAGATCCCCTACTGAAGGATATTCTTCCGGAGAACCCTAGACTGATTTGTAGAGGCGTAAGCAACTTGAAGATGAAGCTGGCACATGGACATACGCACAAGAAAACCAAGAGGAGTAACCATTTTGGTATAAAGAAAGGATTCCACCAATGCGGTAATTGTTTGAACTGCCGCAATACGAGTGGTCAGAAGCAGATCGTAACACAAGTAGAAGGTAACACAGGGAGTATTAAAATAAAGGAGGTTATTACATGCTTCACGAAAAATGTAATTTATCTACTGATATGCCCATGCGGTCTCAAATACGTGGGGAGGACCACTAGACCACTGAACCTTCGCATCCAGGAGCACATTCGGAATATAAGAAAGGGCTATGACAAACATAGCGTCTCACTACACTTTAAGATTAAGCATGCCCAGAATCCTGAAGGGCTTAAATTCATAGGCATCAAGAAAGTTGAAGCACCCTGGAGAGGCGGTAATTTCAACCAGATAATCGGTAAGGAAGAGATGAGCCTGATTTTCAAGATGGGATCGCTCCAACCTCAAGGTCTCAACGCAGACTTCGAACTGTGCCATTTTCTGAACTGACAATATACAGATGATTACACTTAGCAGGATTCTTATACCCATGTAATACATTACCATTTCCCGTACATTATCATATCCTTTCCCCTCGCTGTGCACCTTATTCTCCTTCTCATCTCGGTATCTATCCCCCCCCACCATATGAGTATCCTTCCATTTATTATGGTACATAAATCTTCCTTGATAAGCAACGACTCATCACAAACCCGTTGCACGCACACCGTATACCAGTATACACCTTAGTTATCAATAGTATTTTAATATTTTAATAGTATTTTACATCCATCCCCCTTTTATATATTATATATGTAATTAACGCTATTTTATATAGTATATAGATCCATTATTCTTATTTATAATCCATTAGTTTAGACTAGAGTACATGATTTATCCTATACTTATTCACATAAGTTATTCCTCACTCTCACCTCAACAGAGACCCCAGTTTGCTGATATGGTTTTAGCCTTTTTAGGGTCCATGAAATTTTGTATCTTTTTTAATTTTTAATTTTAATTTTTGTATAACTGTAATTTAGAAGCATGTACGCATTGTATGTAAAATATCCTTCCATTTTTATCATAAAGGCCATAATTGTTTTGATCATTATGTAAACCATCCACCAAGCTGTAAAAGCTAATACCCATTTGAAGATTGCCCAACAGGTTTCTTAAATACTCTTATTACCCAACTCCATTATTGAGATAGGCAACTCTTTGTTTATATTAGCAGAATAAGTATATCTGCGGCACCGAACACATTTAAGGATAAGTATTTTAAGACTTTATTTTTCACTATGTACTGGCATTAGGTCCTTCAGGGACCAAGACAGAGCAGGCAGCATGAGATAAGGGGCATTATCCCCCTGCAGACCGCCCCTATGCCTCCTTTTTACTGTAGCATATGATTGTGGATGTAAACATAGCAAAAATGCGGAACTTCCACGCTGGAACGCAAAAACAAGATGGCCGCGGTGCCAGAGGAAAAGAAAAAAAAAAATTAAATAAAAAAATAAAAATAAAAAAATAAGGGGAAAAAAAAAGACATAATAGAGGTCACATGACCTCAAACCCAGAAGTATGCACCAAAAGGAAGAAACTTAAATCAGGTGTACTCAATAATGCCCCTTTTATAAAAAGTGATTAGCCAATGCACTCTCCCTTTTACCCCCATACACCACACTGCTAGAGGAAGGCACAGGTTAAGTGCCGAAACGCGTTCAGTGTAATCCCCCCCCCCGACTTATTTTATGTAATGCTAATAAACCCTTTGAAGTTTTTTATTCTTGGGTCTCAGCTTTTTAATTTTATTTTGATTTTTATTCATTTAAAACCATCTAGACTGTGGAAGCTGCTCCACAAGAGCCACGTCTAGTTTATTACCCTGGTCTTTCCCCCCTCTTTCCTCCCTAAAATTTTCTGGAGGTGGAGTACCAGCAAAGAAGAAGGAAAGAAACAGACGTTCCAGGCGAGAGAGGTGAGGTACACACCGATTTAAATGGTACCATATGCTTACAAGCCGAGCCTGAGAAAGCCGAGGCTCCACCATTGGTGAGTGAGATTGATCAGCTTTTTAACTTGCTGCCACTTTTACCAAATGTGTTACGCTATGGGAGCACTGTCTATCTGCTTGTATTTCATCTGAGGCCAACCGTAGGACAAAGAAGGGATACGCCACCCTATATCTGGTGGAGGCACTTCAACCCAGAGCCAGGGACACACTAGGCTCTGTAATCCGTGAGTGAGATTCTTGTTCTATCCTCACCATAAATACCTGAAGCAGTCTGCACTATTATTATTTTTTTTTTCTTCTTCTCTCTCCCCTTATACAGTATAAACCACCCATTGAGGAGAGGAGCTGTGGCAGTGGACCATTTATCTCTACAACACGGCTCATACGCTGTGCAACCACTAGTGGCCACAAAATTTTCCGGTTCTTTTTCATGTTATTTGCACTTTTGCACGTGCACTTTACTGTGGCTTAGGATTTATTGACTGTACAACCCTCCAAAGAACTATCAGCGATTTGCGCTTTTAGCGCACCACCTGTGTATGCACTTTACTTAAGAAGTGTTTCATAAGCACATGCACTTTATTGTTATACATAATCCTTGCATGTCTCTCGGCTTTGCTACCTCATTTATGTATCAATTGTAATTTGCACTTCTCATTTTTAATTGTACGTCTCTCGGGACCTGAAGGTTCCTGGCGACATTTTTAGATCTTAGACTCTAGTACCTGTAGGGCCTAATATCAGGCTAGGGTTTATACGATTTATAGTACACCACTGCGCCACCAGGACCATCTACTGTTTTCTCTATTACATTTGCACATTTTGTTGAGATTATGTGCAACACCTCGTAGGCTGCAAACCCAAAACTTATATCTATAAATCAGCGCCTCCACAGAAAACCCCCTAACCTTCTAATCAATTTGATACATTGTAGACTATACTGAGGGGGTGGTGTCTGCTTCTGATTGAGATTTGATAAGTGTTAATTTCCCTCCTAAAACTTCTAATATGCTGTATTTCACCGCTGTGTGCTCAGCTCATTTTTACCGCTTTCGCTCATCATGTTTAAATGCAATTTTGAAGCCACGTTTTGTTAAATGACTCAGACATGTTAGATATCGTTCTTTCCCGCAGACTCCGCAGATTCATAATATATCATTTTTATATGTATACGTCCTGTCCTGGCTGTATATTATGAAAAAAATGCAATAAAAATTGAATTTTTAATCATCTGCAGTGTGTAAAGTGTTGTTTTTTTCACATTTTAGTACATGAGCGTTTGCGGTTATGTTTTCTATGGGGTGCGCTTGTACAAAAATTAGAAATGGGGACTTGTTACATTTTGTGGTGGGAATTACGTGATTTATAGCAAACACACCCCATAGAAAAAAATCATTAGTGCATCATCGTTCACATTATAATTGCAATGTGAACAATATTGCTGCATTAATAAAAATAACACATAAAAAAAAATACATGTTTTTATTTTATTTTAATTTTTTTTTACTTTATACCTGGTCATGTTGGGTATCATTCGAAAGGCCATGCTCAGGCCTTTCGATTGACACCCTCCATGACCCACTAGATGCCTGGAGATATCAGGGTTCAAATGAACCCCCTATCTCCACCAGGGGATTGGCCTGGGCAATTTATATACGCATGATGTGAGCTGGCCTGGGCAATATATATATATACGCATGAAGAAAATTTGCAAAGGATTAGGCACGCAAAGCGAAATTTTGATGTGTCTGAAATTGAAACTTACGTGACAACTCTTATTTTTTTTTCGTTAATTTATATTTGTTCAATACAGTTAATTTTAATTTGTTTAATAGAGTTAATTTAAAATGGTTTAATACAGTTTATTTATATTTATTTTACCTTTACTATTGGTGCTTTGCAAACTTTATTCTGAAGTAAAAAGAAATTTAGCAGTTTCATGTTGTGTCGTTTTTTTTTTTGGGGGGGTGCAAGTAGCTGGTCTTGCCTAGGGCGCAAAATAGTCTAGCACCGGCCCTGACCGCACGGTCCACCCCTGCACTCTTCCACAATACCACAGAGGGGTTACTGTATGATGGCACTTGCTGGCCTGGCAGCAAAGGCGCTGCGGAATATGCTGGCGCTTTATAAATAAAGAATAATAATAATAAAATATTTGGCTGCACTGCCACTGACGCCTGTATCAGATTCATATCCTCAGAGGGGTGAGACTGTTGCCGACGCTAAAGGCCCAATTTTAGGCTAAGTTCAAACAAACGCATTTTTCGCAAAGTGCGTCCGAACGCATTGAGGTGTTTTTTCACGGAAAGCGCTTAAACGGTCATACGATGCACATTTTTTTAAGGATCCAATCCAGGAAACTTTGGGTGTCTGGACGTTATGTTGGCCGGACATGAGCAGTGTCTGACGTCTCCTAATCACGCACACACGCTTGCCGACACAGGGCACTCTGTACGTCAGTTCTAGCGGTTCAGCGCTCTCGAAAAAATGCGATCATTTTCCACTTGCGTTGCGCGGCCGGACTTTCGTGCGGCCGTACTTAGTATATTGGCCGTCATTGCGTGTCATTTGCTGCTAGTGCGGCCGTGATTAAGTGCGCCTAAACGCACGTTAAAAGTGTGCTAGTCTGACCCCAGCCTTAAATCACCTATTGTTACTTTCATCCAAAGCCTGCAAAAGTTTCACAATAATTTAGCCCAAAAAAATCACTAAAATTTTTCTGCGTGTCCGAAAATGTCTCCTCTTTTCATACAGGCTGCCGCCCCAAGCAGTTGTTTATGGATAGATTAAAGGAAAAGCATTTACCGTCATTTGAAACATAATTTTTTTGTTTTCAAGTGTTTCTATACATCCTACAAATCCGCCACTTCACAGGCAGGTTATGGGGACCTCCTAGGCACGATATTTGAAGGAATTTTTCGTTTTTATTTTAAACCCTTATTTCATGGAAAACTTTAAAAAGTTTTTTTTTTTACTTTTTGTCCTTGTTTCCTGTCCCCCAGGGCACTACCCGGACCGCCATCAGTGGTGTATTTAGGTTTTGTGCTGCCCTAGGCCTGACTAAACTCGTGCACCCCCTAATTTAAATTTGAGGCACCCCTTCCTGTCAAGGACACACCTCTTCTTGGTTAATCCCCACCCTTCCTCTTTAAGCTCCACCTTTTCCTCTTAGAGCTCCGCCTTTTCCTCTCTTTATATTAAAAGTGGATACCAAGTGCCTACTTGTATATTTTGTAAACCATTTCAAATGTACTAAATGTTTCAAATGTGAGATAAAGAAAATTATGAAATGTTTAAAATAGCATCTTTACAAAGAACAGCCACGCATGTCAAGTATACTGGATCACAGCCGCTCTAATTGGTTGAACAATAAAATCCACAGAAACGTGCACTGCATATGAGCGTATCACAGAGCTGCACAGCAATAAAACCCACAGAAATGTGCACTGTGTATGAGCATATCACAGAACTGCACAGCAATAAAACTCACAGTAATGTGCAGTGTGTATGAGTGTATCCCAGAGCTCCAGGGCAATAAAACTCACAGTACTATGCAGTGTGTATCACAGAATCCACAGCAATAAAACTCCCAGTAATGCAATGTGCGGGTCAGCGTATCAGAATCCACAGCAATAAAACTCCCAGCAATGCAATGTGCGGTGTGTATGAGTGCATCAGAATCCACTGCAATAAAACTCCCAGCAATGCAATGTGTGGTGTGTGTCAGCGTATCAGAATCCACAGCAATAAAACTCCCAGCAATGCAATGTACGGTGTGTATGAGTGCATCAGAATCCACGGCAATAAAACTCCCAGCAAACCGAGTGTATATGAGCACACAGCAATTATTTATTCTACATTTACTGGCCTCCGCAGGTGGGCTGTGTGCAGAGTCAGCAGGGACTGTGTACAGACTCAGCAGGAGGTCCCTGCAGGTCACGTTAGGATCGCGGCTGTTCCTGTGCGTGGAGCCACCTTGTCAGCAGTGGGGTGCCACTGCCAGAGGGTGCACCGTGGCTTTGATTCCCTTCCCGGTGGGTGTTCAGTCCAGAATTGAGTGACAGTCCATGTTAACGAAAGGGCAGGCAGCTGCGTGCGTGTCACGTGGTTCAGCCAGTCAGGTGGTACTGAGACTCAGTACCACCTGACTGGCCGGACCGAGTGTGACCTGCACGCACGCAGCCTCACCAGGAGCCAGGCAGCTCAATGACAAATTTCTATCACTGCAGTGCTGGTTAAGGAAAGGTCCACTTTAAACAGCAGTAAGCAGACAGGGCTTCATATTCTGCTGATACCCCCCCCCCTTTACCTGCCATTTACTGTCATCTTCTCTCTCTGGACACAAATCACATCCCCCTCCCCTCTCCTAGAGATGCTGCGGGTCAGGGGAGGAGCTATGGAGGGAGGAGAGGGGGATTTTTATTCTATTCGATTTTATTCCGTATGCAAACGCCCTGCTCCGCTGCTCGTTGTTTGAGAACACAGCTCAAAGCTGACACACAGTGAAAGTGGCACCTCCTAGCACCCCCTAATGACACCCCAATAATCACTGGTACCTGGGGCAGCCCGCCCCCGCCACTCCCCTAAGTACACCACTGCTCTGGTGATATGCTCACACACAAGTTTGGCGAACTGCCAGCAAGTACGGTGCTGTTTGAAGGCATTGCAAATCCCCATAGAGAAGTGATGGTTATTCTCTATTCAGAGAACCCCAAACAGCAGGGAAATGTCAGTGAAATGCCCTGATGTTCAGGTGGTTTCAATCAGCAGGTTTATTAAGGCGAACCCCATAGGTTTCAATGTTAAAAATATTCCCGTTTTTAGGCAATATCTAATAAACCATTTATTAATTTAATCTGCAGTAAAAAGTCTTTATTTATTTATTGATTTTTTTTTTGTATCTTTTAGTAATTGTTCAGAATTTTTTTGGCAAAACCCCCCCCCCCTTTTTTTTAATAGCGGTTCTTCTTTTTCTGTAACAGAGCTTTTTATTATCAATCATAGGATCTTATATGTAAATTCCAGACATTTTCGTTCAGTAGTTCTTTTGAAAACAGCAGGCCACGGGTTTGCGGTGGCAGCATACAGCGGCCGACTCCCTGCACTTTGGGGACCCTGTGGTGAATGGTGAATTCACTGCAGGGTGGGGAAATTTTATTCCCCGAAGTGCAGGGAACTACAGAACACCAAAATGTTGGCGTCATTTCGGTGCTCTGTGAGTAACCCAATTAGTGGTGAGGTTTTTTGTTGCCCCCTGGAAAGTGAAAGCCTAGGCCTTGCCTACCCAGGACATACTTGAAAATTAGTGACATCTCAATGTTTCCTTCCTGGTAAAATAGTTTGCAAAAGTAAAAAAAAAAAAAAATAATTTTTTTTTTTTTAGGGGTGGGGTTACCTGGCGGGCCGCCGCCCCCTGGAAAGTGCCGCCCTAGGCCTAGGCCTTGTTGGCCTAGGCCAAAATACACCAGTGACCGCCATACACCTTTTATGGCAAATATGTAGCATATATGCCCTCTTGGAGGGCACTCTAAAAACCGAATTTTCAGCCCCATTGACTTGTATTGAGTTAGAGTTCGGGTTTGGATTCGGATTCGAACATTTGGAAAGTTAGGGTTCGGATCCGAACCGAACTCGGGGGGTTTTCGGCTCATCCCTACTCAACACCTGGCAGATTTCTTCCTCAGTAAAACTCTACCAGAAGCAACATCCCAACACAAGATAGTTATCTGTCACCTCCACTCCCAGAAGCCCCCTCTGCCACCCTCTGTCACTTCCTCCCAGCCACTAATGAGGAAGTCAATTCCTTATTGTCCTCCTTACATCTCACCACGTTCCCGCTCGACGCCTTTCCCTCACATCTAATTCCTCCCCTCTCCTCGTCCCTCACCCCTGCTCTCACACACATCTTCAACCTATCTCTCTCCACTGGCTCCTTTCCATCCGCCTTCAAACACGCGCTAGTTACCCCTTTACTAAAGAAACCATCCCTCGATCCCAACTCTCCATCCTACTACCGCCCTGTATCCCTGCTTCCCTTTACCTCTAAGCTCTTAGAAAAACTAGTCTTCAACCGCCTCTCCCTCTTCCTGTCCTCCAATTCCCTACTTGACCCCCTGCAATCTGGCTTCTGTCCCCTACACTCAACTGAAACTGCCCTCAAAGTCACCAACGACCTCCTAACTGCTAACAAACACGACCACTATTCTATTCTCATCCTGCTTGACCTGTCGGCTGCTTTTGACACTGTTGACCACCCCCTCCTTCTACAGACCCTCAACTCTCTTGGTCTCGGTGACACTGCACTCGCTTGGGTTGACTCCTATTTATCCAACAGGTCCTTCTCTGTGTCCTTTGCTGGTAACTCCTCCTCTTCATTGCCTCTTTCTGTTGGTGTACCTCAAGGCTCTGTCCTTGGTCCTCTGCTCTTTTCCATCTACACCTCCTCCCTGGGCAAAATCATTAACAGCTTTGGCTTTAATTACCACCTCTACGCTGATGACACTCAGATCTGCCTCTCTACCCCTGATCTCTCTCCCCCTGTCCTTTCAAAAGTCAGTGACTGTTTATCTGGCATCTCCTCCTGGATGGCCTCCCACCACCTAAAGATCAACATGTCAAAGACTGAGCTCCTACTTATTCCTCCCTCTAATGCCTCCCCACCTCCTGACTTCTCTATTACGGTGGAGGATATCACTATCTCCCCTGATAGTTCGCTGTCTTGGAGTTACACTTGACTCTGCTCTTTCCTTCATCTCCCACATCCAGTCTCTTTCCTCCTCCTGCCGATACCAACTGCGTAATATTTCCAGAATTCGGCCTTTTCTTACCGCTGTCACCACAAAACAACTCATACACGCCCTGGTAACCTCCTACCTTGACTATTGCAATAATCTCTTATCTGGCCTCCCTCTGTCCCACCTCTCCCCCCTACAATCCATCCTGAACGCCTCCGCCAGGCTAGTTCACCTCACCCGCTGCTCTGTCTCTGCCGCTCCCCTCTGCGAGTCCCTTCACTGGCTCCCCATCCACTGCAGAATTAAATTTAAAATCCTTACCCTGACCTACAAAACCCTCACTAACTCAGCTCCCCACTACCTGTCCTCACTAATCACCAAATACACCCCGGCCCGCTCCCTAAGGTCAAACAGCGACCTGCGCCTAGCGTCTCCCTGCATCACCTCTTCCCATGATAGACTGCAAGACTTCTCACGTGCAGCCCCCACTCTCTGGAACACTCTCCCTCATTCGGTCAGACTTTCCCCTAATTTCTCTTCCTTCAAACGCTCCCTTAAAACATTCCTATTTAGAGAAGCCTACCACCCAACTCACTGACGCAACCATCAATCACTCTAATCTTGCAGTCCTCTCCTCCCGTTTCCAACCCCAACCCTCCTAGATTGTGAGTTCCTACGGGAATAGGGCCTCATCTCCTCCTGTACTGTTTGTCAAATGTTGTTCAATGTATTGTAACCCTGTCTATACTGTGCCTATTGTACAGCGCTGTGGAATATGCTGGCGCTTTGTAAATAAAGAATAATAATAATAATTCACTGATGAGGTGGTATGCTTAGGATCATGAGCAGTTCCTTTCCTTCTCCATACTCTTCTTTTCCCATCACTCTGGTACAAGTTGATCTTGGTCTCATCTGTCCATAGGATCTTGTTCCAGAACTGTGAAGGCTTTATTAGGTGTTGTTTGGCAAACTCTAATCTGGCCTTCCTGTTTTTGAGGCTCACCAATGGTTTACATCTTGTGGTGAACCCTCTGTATTCACTCTGGTGAAGTCTTCTCTTGATTGTTGACTGTGACACACATACACCTACCTCCTGGAGAGTGTTCTTGATCCGGCCAACTGTTGTGAAGGGTGTTTTCTTCACCAGGAAAGAATTCTTCGGTCATCCACCACAGTTGTTTTCCGTGGTCTCCCGGGTCTTTTGGTGTTGCTGAGCTCACCGGTGCGTTCCTTCTTTTTGAGAATGTTCCAAACAGTTGTTTTGGCCACGCCTAATGTTGTTGCTATCTCTCTGATGGGTTTGTTTTGTTTTTTCAGCCTAATGATGGCTTGCTTCACTGATAGTGGAGGCTCTTTGGATCTCATCTTAAGTTGACAGCAACAGATTCCAAATGCAAATGGCACACTTGAAATGAACTCTGGGCCTTTTATCTGCACATTGTAATTGGGGTAATGAGGGAATATCACACACCTGGCCATGGAACAGCTGAGAAGGCAATTGTCCCATTACCTTTGGTCACTTAACAAGTGGGAGGCACATCTGCAAACTGCTGTAAGTCCTACACCGTTCACCTGAGTTGGATGTACATACCCTCAAATTAAAGCTGACAGTCTGCAGTTAAAGCACATTGTGTTTGTTTCATTCCAACTCCATTGTGGTGGTGTATAGAGGCAAAGATGTTACAATTGTGTCGATGTCCCAATATATCTGGTCCTGACTGTATATGCATATTGTTTGATATCCAGCTGTCTGCATATTTCTTTCATCGGTAGCTGGAAATGTACAGAACATTGTGTTCAACTTCCTTGAGCTATTTACAAGACAATAAGAGGAACCTGTGACTGTGGTTAGCGACCAGCCAGCTGCGAAACAGCTTAGTTAAGCGAAATATCGTATTCAAATAGCTATTATTCTCTTAAAAGCATAGAAGCAGCGCAAGCAATGAACCAAAGAAAGGACATGTGCATTTTTCAGGCCTTGCTACAAGCATTTTGTTTACAGTAGAAGCAGATATATATTTCCTGTCCATAACAAAGGATGGAGTTGAACTTCAAGATTTACGAGGTCAAGGTTATGCTAATGGTGCAAACATGTCAGGAGTAGGGATGAGCTGAACACCCCCGTGTTCGGTTCAACTTCGAACTCGAACAATTTCAAAAGTTCGAACTCGAACACGAACCGAACTCAGTGCAAATCAATGGGACTCGAAAGTTTGATTTTTAGAATGCCCTGCAAGATGGCATATATGCAAGATATTTGCCATAAAAGGTGTATGGGGGTCCGGGTAGTGCCCTGGGGGACAGGAAACAAGGACAAAAAGATAAAAAAAAAAAAAGGTTTTAAAAGGAACAGTGAGTTTTCCTGCATTTGCTGAACTCTGGTAGAACTCTCTGATACACACTGAATCTCCTCTCCTCTCTGATTCACTCCTGCACACACACACGCTGGGGCTGCAGGCAGGGAAGCCTTATATAGTGTGCTGCGGAACTTAGCTCTGTGAGCCCACGATTGGGCAAAATTTGCCCAATCAGGACTCTGAGCCGTGATTGGCATAGTCTTGCACCTAAACTGTGGTCAGGTGCAAGGCTGTAGCCAATTACAAGCTTCAGGCCAGTGGAAAGTGCATTGTGGTCCATTGTGGGCGAACATGCGGCGAACCCCTCGGAAATGTTCGGAGTTCGACGAACAGCCAAACGGGCGATGTTCGAATCGAATTCCGAACAGATCCGAACCGAACGCTCATCCCTAGTCAGGAGTGGACAAAGGTGTAAGAGCTGTCATTTTGCAAACAACAACATTTTCTATTTTGTTCCATGCTCAACTTATTGCCGGAACTCAATCGAAGCTCATGCAGCTTCTGTAATTTGCATTATGATGTCATCAGAAATAAATCTACCAATGTTTCTCCTATTCTTTCAGTCGCTGGAATACTTTAATGACTTTTTTAAATGTATCACTGACGAGTCGTGCTGACACCATATGCTCATCAATTTCAGAAGTGGCGATGGCTTTAAGACTTGTTGCTGCAACAAAATATCCAGAAACGGTGTCACCAGCCAATGGTCTTAAAAAAAATGAATTAGGAGTTTTTGAGCACGTTATGCATCTGGCGTAATATATTACCTCATAGAGTTAATCGATTATTACAAGAAAAAGGTGCCACTGTTTCTCAGCCATCAAAAAATGTTAAAAGGGCTAAAAAGGTATCTCAGAGGAGACGCGAGAAAACGATAGCGATACGGTCGCTGTTTTTATGGACTGCAAAAAAAAAAAAAAAGCTGAAGAAGTTGGAATTGCAGCCGGATTTATAGAATCCAGAAATAGCAATTATATGCCATATATTATGTAACCCGTTTTGATCCTTGATCTGCCATCAGGCCGGCATGGGCGCCATTTACACATTTCAGTGACGCTGGTGACAGGAAACCTGAGCCTCCGCGGTTGCTGGGAGATCGGGACATCTCCTTCCTCGTTTACAGTGCCTCCACTCAGTGATTCGTACTAGTTGAACAGGGGAACCCACCCACCCACCTGTGTCCCTTCCACACAAGAAATTATACACACTCTTTCTCTTCTCTTGTTCGTCCGTCGAATCGACGAGGACCATCTAGTCATCCATTTAGGGAATAGGGTGGGTCACGGTGAGTGCGTAGATGGCTTACCAAGCCAATTCGCGCTCGAAATAGTCTCTGGCAATGTGGACAGTGAATAGCCGCAGAAGTTAGTGGTATATCACTACCTTTCCTGGCCAGCCTTTTTTGCTCAGCTGCCGCTGCTCTGCTGGTTTCATAGGATTGAGCTCCGTTCTTAATAGCTGATCTCCACTTGGTTTTGTCCTGAGCAGCAAGCTCCCAGTTAATGGGGTTAATATTGAAGGCCTTTAGAGCTGCTTTCAGTGTGTCTTTGTAGCGCTTTTTTTGACCTCCTTGGGAGCGCTTGCCGTGTGTAAGTTCGCCAAATAACAACATCTTTGGAATTCGATTGTCTTTCATACGAGCTACGTGTCCTGCCCATCGTAATTGAGACTGCGCCAGGATGGTGAAGATGCTGGGTAGGTCCGCTCTAACAAGGACCTCGGTATCAGGCACTTTGTCTTGCCACTTAATACCAAGAAGTTTTCTAAGAGATGTTGTGTGAAAATGGTTTAATTTCTTGGCGTGACGCTGGTAGATTGTCCACGTTTCACATCCATGGAGCAACGTCGAAAGGACTGCTGCGTGATACACCTTGATCTTGGTTTTTTGTCTGATACCTCTCCTGTCCCACACATTTTTGCGGAGTCTTCCAAATGCTGCGTTTGCTTTTGCGAGTCTAGCAATCAACTCGTCGTCCATGACGACAGATCTAGAAAGGTTGCTGCCCAAGTACGTGAATTTGTCCACCCCGTTTAGACGCTGCCCACTGATGGTGATGCTGGGTTCAGCGTAAGGCTTCCTGGGAGCTGGCTGATACATCACTTCAGTTTTCTTTCTGTTGATCGTGAGACCAAAGTTATTGCAGGCATCAGCAAAAATGTAATCGCTGTGTGTTGCATATCGCCTTCCGAAGCAGCGTTGAGGGCACAGTCGTCTGCGAACAGAAGCTCATTTATGATGTTATGTTTGACCTTGGTTTTCGCTTGAAGCCATCGGAGATTAAAGACTGATCCATCAGTACGAAATCGAATTGGCAAGCCCGTGGTGGATTCCTTGAACGCATCAGACAGCATTGCAGAATACATGATGCTGAAGAGTGTGGGAGCCAGGACACAGCCCTGCTTCACTCCATTTGTAACAGGAAATGCTTGAGATGATTGACCGTTTTCCTGGACTCGAGCCAACATGCCATCATGTAGCTGCCGGGTGATAGCGGTAAACTTGTCTGGGCATCCATACTTCTTCATGATTTTCCACAGGCCATCTCTGCTGACCGTGTCAAAAGCTTTATTTAGGTCAATGAATATGGAATATAGGTCCGAGTTTTGTTCCTGACATTTCTCTTGAAGCTGTCTAGCAGCAAACACCATGTCAATAGTCCCACATGCTTTACGGAAGCCACATTGACTCTCGGGAAGGAGACCTTGCTCTAGATGTACATTCAGGCGGTTCAGCAGGGCTCGGGCCAAGATCTTGGCCTGCAATGGATAGCAGTGAGATTCCGCGGTGGTTGTCACAGGCCTGGCGATTTCCTTTTCGTTTGTACAGATGGATAATGGAAGCATCTTTAAGGTCCTGTGGTACAGTTTCTGTCTGCCAGATGATCTGGATTAGACAGAGCAACTTATCCGTCAGCGCTGGTCCACCCTCTTTATAGATTTCAGCAGGAATCATGTCGGAACCAGGTGCTTTGCCACTGGACAGCTGGCAGATGGCTGTTTGTATCTCGTCCAGAGTTGGAACAGCGTCCAGTGACTTATTCGCTGGGACCTGGGGTAGTCTTTCGATGGCTTCATCATTTATGACAGAAGGCGTATTCAACACACTAGCAAAGTGTTCCACCCATCTTTCCAAGATTTGCTCCTTTTCTGTAATGAGTGTAGTGCCATCAGCACTGAGGAGAGGAGAAGACCCTGAGGCGGTAGGGCCATAGATTTCTCTGAGGCCACTGTAAAAGTTCTTCATATCTTTCCTGTCTGCAAAGCCCTGAAGCTCTTCAGCTTTCGCACTCAACCAGGAGTCTTGCATCTGGCGCAGTTGCAACTGGATGTTGCTGCGGATGTTTTGCAGTGCAACTTTCTTTGCCATTGACATTGGGTCATCATAGAGTGCCTTGTACGCCCGACGTTTTTGCTCGAGTAGCAGTTGAATCGTTATGTTGTTTTCATCAAACCAGTCCTTGTGTTTTCTGGTAGAGGGTCCAAGGTGCTCAATGGCTGTGCTATACACTGTCTCGCGAAATGTGGTCCACGCTGCTCCCGCATCCAGATTATCCAGTGTGTTTGAAGCAAGGCGTTCATCCAGGGTGTCAACAAAAGTCTGTTTGACATCAGGACGCTTCAACTTGCTGATGTTGAGGCGTTTCAGAGCTATGGCGGCATGAGGTCTTCTCTTAGGTTGAATGTGGATTTTCATCTTTGAAACGATGAGACGGTGATCTGTCCAGCAATCTGCGCCGCACACAGCCTTAGTCACCTTCACATCCTGCCGGTCCCGACTTCTGACAATGACATAGTCTATTAAATGCCAGTGTTTTGAACTGGGGTGCATCCATGATGTCTTGTTGCATGCGGGAAAGCTAAAGATGGTATTTGTCACCAGGAGGCCATGTTCAACACAGGTCTGAAGGAGCAGCAGGCCGTTGCTGTTACACTTTCCAACCCCATGCTTCCCCATCACTCCGTCCCAGAAAGTGTGATCACTCCCGACACGAGCATTAAAATCTCCAAGGACAATGAGTTTATCATCAATAGGAGTGGAGGAGATGACAGTGTTCAGATCATCATAGAACTTATCTATGGTCTCTTCTGGATTTGTCATGGTGGGTGCATAGGCGCTGACTATGGTGGCAAACTTCTTTCCATGGCAGAGAGGGAGTTTTAGCGTCATAAGACGATCATTTATTCCTTTCGGGGAGCTGGAGAGTTTACTCACAAGAGAAGTTTTAATAGCAAAACCAACTCCCGCTTCTCGCTTTGAATGAGAGTCGCGTCCACTCCAGAAGGAGTAGCCAGCAAGCCTTTCTGTGAGTTCTCCTTCACCGGAGAGTCTGGTCTCACTTAGGGCGGCGATGTCTATATTGTATCTGGCAAGTTCATGGGCAATGAGCGCCATGCGTCGTTGGGGCCTATTTGCGGTATCCCTGTCAAGAACAGTGCGGATGTTCCATGTAGTAAATTTTATTGTGATTGAATTTGTTTTTGATTTTCGACCGCATAATTGGGTCCCCGCCGACCGCGGTTAGCCGTCCAGGGTGTAAGGAGCAGGCAATGTTTAGGGCACCTTTTCTAGCCCCTTCCCCATGCATGGAGGTGAGCTGTGCTACCCTGAATAGGACTGCTCAGACACTCAGGTGGCTGCCGAACTTCACTTCTGCTCCGGTCAGTGAAGAGCGACCCTATAGCCTGAGTCGCCTGTGTGCAGGCTTGCGGCTACGACTCCCAGTGCACCACACCTGCCGCTTCGTCGCTTACCCATCGCCACAGGACTTGAATTGTGGATGACTGATGACTTGCGCAGAAAACTTTGTTTAAAGTGAAGAAGAGTTGCGCTGCGTCGACCTCACTCTCTCGTCCGGGCCCACCAGTATCCAGTGGCAAGAAGAAATCAAGACAACCAGAGATGGGCACGGATGCAGTGGATGACCAAGATGTTCTACGTGCCTCGTCTTGCTCCATACACTCCACAGTGCATTGCTGTAGTTGCCGTCACCTCCGTTGGACCTAGATGGTCTCCTCCACAGGATCAGCCGATGTTCAGACTTCGCATGCATAGGTAGGCAGAAACCTAATTCACCGAGGGGTTTGAGACCCTTCGGCTACCCCCACCTGGTTTAGCCGGCCAGTGGAAGCCGTTGCCCAGGGTATGGCCGCTGTTGCATGCTAACAGCTACGAGGAGCCACAGGTGAGAGCTGAGTGACAGGTGAGCACCAAGGTGGACGAACTGCTCCGAGGAGCACCACATGTTCCCCCGTCAGAGGTGCTACCTCTACCTGAACACCCCAAATACACACACACACACACACACACACACACACACACACACACACACACACACTAAGGATGTACTTAATATTGAACATGGAATATATTGAAATAACAAGTATGGTTATCTCTCATCCACCCTTGATAAGTTAGCACCGTCAAAACCGTGGTCAATGAGGCAACAAAACCTGCAACCCTGGCACAACAAATTGACCTAGTATCTACAAAGATGTGCTCAAACTGCAGAAAGCCATTGGAGAAAGACCTGCTCCCACTCCGACTTCCTACACTATAAATGTAAGCTCCGGCCCTACAGCTCTGCACTTTTCCTAGCCAAGCAGTCATATTTTACGGCCCTCATACACACCCACTCACGGAACCCACACCGCCTGTTCAGCACGTTCGACTCCCTTCTCCATTGTGCTGTGGATGTTCCTCACAATGACCTCAATGCTGAAGACCTAGCGTGCTATTTCACAGCAAAGATAGAATAGGTAAGAACCGAAATCTCAACAATGGAGCTATCACCCATGCAGGAAGATGTTAATCATGTCTATCCTCACATGTCTAACTCGTTCCCTTCAGCAACTGAACAAGAGGTCCTTAAACTACTATGATCCTCTCATCCCACTACCTGCCCCCTTGACCCCGTTCCCTCACATCTTAATAAAGCACTTTCTGTTTCTCTTGTACCGTCCTTGACCCACATGTTTAATCTGTCCTTAACCTCTGGGGTCTTTCCTGTCCCCTCAAACATGCCACGGTAGTCCCGATCCTAAAAATAAGCCATCTCTGGATCTGACTGCTCCCTCCAACTACCACCAGTGACCCTGCTCTCTTTTACTTCCAAACTCCTTGAAAACCTTGTGTATTACCCATCTGATTGACTACCTCAACACCCACTCTCTCCTTGACCCTCTGCAATCTGGCTGTCACTCACTGCACTCGACAGAAATGGCTCTTGCGAAACTGACCAATGACCTTGCAATTGCTAAATAAAATGGGTTCTACTCTCTGCTGATGCTTCTTGACCTCTCTGTTGCCTTTGATACAGTTGACCACTCACTCCTCCTCCAAACTCTTAGTGATATAGGCCTTCAAGGTACTGTTCTATCATGGTTCTCTTCCTACCTATCCGAACGATCTTTTAGTTTTTTTTCATTTTCTGGAAGTACCTCCTCCTGGCAGTCTGTTTCTGTTGGGGTGCCCCATGATTCAGTACTGGGACCTTTTCTGTTTTCAATCTACACTGCCTCTCTAGGCAAACTGATCAGCTCCTTTGGAATCCAATACCACCTACACGCCGATGACACTCAAATATACCTTTCTTCCCCTGATCTCTCTCCTGGATCGAGTCACTGGCTGTCTCTCCGCTGTCTCAAATTGGATGGCTTCCCACATCCTTAAACTCAATCTTGCCAAAACTGAAATTCTCGTTGTTCCTCCCTCCAAGAAAATCCCAATGCCACCTATTTCTCTACGAGTAAATGGATCGCTCATTAGCCCAACGTCTTAAACTCACTGCCTTGGTGTCACTTTCGATTATGACCTAACGTTTACTCCCCATGTCCAGACCGTGACCAAATTCTGTTACTATCAACTGAAGAACATTACCCGCATCCATCCATTTGTGACGCAAGATACCGCAAAGGTGTTAGTTCATGTGCTTGTTATTCCATGACTTGATTACTGCAACTCCTTATTGGCCTCCCCAACTCGCACATTGACCCTTTGCAATCTGTAATGAATGCAGGTGCCAGGCTTATTTTTCTCACCAGACACACCTCACATAGCTCCCCCCTCTGCCGGTCCCTCCATTGGCTTTCTGTACATTTCAGGATACAGTTTAAAATACTGATGCTCACATTCAAATCGCTCAATAACTCGACCCCTCTCTACATGTCTTCATTACTCCGCAAGCACGTCCCATCTAGACAACTGAGGCCGGCGTGCGAACTCCGCCTGTCCTCTGAGTACACCCTCACTGCTAACTCTTGCCTCCAAGACTTCTCATGGGCAGCTCCGGTCCTGTGGAATGACTTGCCTCGCCCTATCCAACTCTCCCCTGATCTTCAGGCCTTAAAGAAATCCCTCAAAACCCATCTCTTCAGATTATTGTACCACATCACTGATGCAACTCATCCCTCTGTCACCTACTTACACAAAATTGAAGCTGCTTCTGTGGCCCCACCATTCCCAAACCGCTGTTACTGATGGTCCTGAACTCCAGTAAAACTCCTCTTGTGTTCATAAACCCCAGTCCTTCTCGACTAATCTCCTATGAGCAGGGCCCTCTACTCCTCTTGCTTCCATCCTATGTCCATTTATCTGTATCTCGTTCCTTTTGGTTATTGTAAAGCGCTGCAGAAACTGTTGGCGCTATATAAATGATGACGATAATAATAATCTGGTGCATTATACAGTCAGGTCCAGAAATAGTGCCACAGATTATTATTATCATCATTTATATAGCGTCACAGATTATAATTATTATTATCATTTACAGTCAGGTCCATTAATATTGTGACATCGACACAATTCTAACATCTTTGGCTCTATACACCACCACAATGGAGTTGGAATGAAACAAACACAATGTGCTTTAACTGCAGACTGCCAGCTTTAATTTGAGGGTATGTACACCCAACTCAGGTGAACGGTGTAGGACTTACAGCAGTTTGCAGATGTGCCTCCCACTTGTTAAGGGACCAAAAGTAATGGGACAATTGGCTTCTCAGCTGTTCCATGGCCAGGTGTGTGATAGGGAGAGTCTCCCCTTTTAAGCGGTGCCTGGCTTTAACCCCTTAGGCACCTTGCGGCGCCAAAGTGCGGCCTAGCTCCGGTGGGGCCTACATCTTGGATGGTGGCTCCACCCCCGGGTCCCCCCTCACTGCCTGATGTCCTCACGCATAGCGTGATGACGTCAGATAGCCGGGGAACCCCTAGCTGCCCGGAATCCCCTGGTGGAGATAGGGGGTTCATTTGAACCCCGATATCTCCAGAACCATGGCAGCTAGGGGCCTGAGCATGGCCTTTCGAATGATACCCAGGTAAAAAGTAAAAAAATAAAAAAAAACATGTATTTTTTTGTGTGTTATTTTTATTAATGCAGCAATATTGTTCACATTTCAATTATAATGTGAACGATGCTGCACTAATGATTTTTTTCTATGTTGTGCGTTTGCTAAAAATCACATAATTCCCCCCAAAAAGTTTAATAAGTCCCCATTTCTAATTTTTTTACAAGCGCACCCCATAGAAAATATAACCGCAAATGTTCATGTGATAAAAGGTGAAAAAAAAACACTTTACACGCTGCAGATGATTAAAAATTCAAGTTTTATTGCATTTTTTGTTATAATATACAGGCAGAACATGACGTATACATATAAAAATTATATATTATGAATCTGCCGAGTCTGCCAGAAAGAACGATATAAAATATGTCTGGATCGTATAATAAAACGTGGCTTCAAATCGCGTTTAAACATGATGAGCGAAAGCGGTAAAAATTAGCTCAGCACATAGCGGTGAAATGCCTCAGCAGTGAAAGGGTTAAAGGAACGGTGAGTATTACATAAAATAAAGGTTACAAATAAAAACAAAACATTCCTTAATATCATGCCTATGAGGTCCCCATAACCTGCCCGTAAAGTGGCGGATTTGTAGGATGTATGGAAACATCACCATCACAGACCCACACACGACACCTAGCACTCCTAGTCTGCATACAATGTATCAAATTCATGAGACCGGACTAATTAGAAGCACATGTTATTTCCAAACGCTAATTAAACACCTGTTGTTTACACCGTTTGAGAGCACAGGTCATTTAGAGGTGAGCATCTTTTCACCTAGACATTAGTTTTCAATTCAATATCTAATAAACCGTTGCTTATAATATTCTGCAGTAAAGAGTCTCTTTGTTTCTGAAGTTCGCGAACTTTCAAACTGCCAATGTTCGAATCGAACTCCGAACTGATCGAACCGAACAGCTCATCCCTAATTCTGTCCCATTACCTTTGGTCCCTTAACAAGTGGGAGGCACATCTGCAATCTGCCAAAGTCCTACACTGTTTACCTGAGTTGGATGTACATACCCTCAAATTAAAGCTGACAGTCTGCAGTTAAAGCACATTGTGTTTGTTTCATTCCAACTCCATTGTGATGGTGTATAGAGCCAAAGATGTTAGAATTGTGTCCATGTCCCAATATTTCTGGACCTGACTGTAAATGATAATAATAATAATCTGTGATGCTATATAAATGATGATAATAATAATCTATGACGCTATATAAATGATGATGATGTGTATCTCCTTACATGTAGCTGTGGGATCAAGTATATTGGGAAGACTTTTCGTCCCCTTAAATTGAGAATTTTGGAACATGTACGCTCAGTCCGATATTTACGGGAAACCCCAGTATCTAGACATTTACGTCTTAAACATCATAATAGTGCTGAAAGTCTTAAGTTTATGGTGGTTGAAAAAGTTCGGATTGGCCCCCGAGGGGGTAATCTTGATAAGAAACTTCGTCAGAGAGAGGCATATCTATACTATAAAAGGATAAGCTAAAAACTGTCCGTCGCCAAAACCCTACTGCGCATGCGCGACGGACATTTGAAAGCGGCCGTTAGAACACACAGGTAGCTGCGCGTGCCGCCCGTGAAAAAAAAAAAAAAACGGCACGAGCCGCGCGCAGCTACCCGTGTGTTTACACGGCCAGATGCCCCGATCCTCCAGCGGTGACCGTCCTCCGGCTGCCGGCGGGCCTCCAGGCTCAGGCGAGCCCCCGGCTCGGTTTGGGCCTACAGGCCCAGCCGAGCCGGGGACTCGCCTAAGCCTAGAGGCCCGCCGAGCAGCCAGCGGCAGCCGGAGAAGGTCACCGCTGGAGGATCGGGGCCGAAGTCCCCAAAAACACACCCCAAAATCGGCCCTGAGCTCCAGCGGAGACCTCCTCCGGCTGCCGCTGGCTGCTCGGGCCTCTAGGCTTAGGCGAGCCCCCGGATCGGTTTGGGCCTACAGGCCCAGCCGAGCCGGGGACTCGCCTAAGCCTAGAGGCCCGCCGAGCAGCCAGCGGCAGCCGGAGAAGGTCACCGCTGGAGGATCGGGGCCGAAGTTCCCAAACAAACACACCCCAAAATCGGCCCTGAGCTCCAGCGGAGACCTCCTCCGGCTGCCGCTGGCTGCTCGGCGGGCCTCTAGGCTTAGGCGAGCCCCGGCTCGGTTTGGGCCTACAGGCCAGCCGAGCCGGGGACTCGCCTAAGCCTAGAGGCCCGCCGAGCAGCCAGCGGCAGCCGGAGAAGGTCACCGCTGGAGGATCGGGGCCGAAGTTCCAAAAAAATACACCCCAAAATCGGCCCTGAGCTCCAGCGGAGACCTCCTCCGGCTGCCAGCTGGCTGCTCGGCGGCCCTCTAGGCTTAGGCGAGCCCCCGGCTCGGTTTGGGCCTACAGGCCCAGCCGAGCCGGGGACTCGCCTAAGCCTAGAGGCCCGCCGAGCAGCCAGCGGCAGCCGGAGAAGGTCACCGCTGGAGGATCGGGGCCGAAGTTCCCAAACAAACACACCCCAAAATCGGCCCTGAGCTCCAGCGAGACCTCCTCCGGCTGCCGCTGGCTGCTCGGCGGCCTCTAGGCTTAGGCGAGCCCCCGGATCGGTTTGGGCCTACAGGCCCAGCCGAGCCGGGGACTCGCCTAAGCCTAGAGGCCGCCGAGCAGCCAGCGGCAGCCGGAGAAGGTCACCGCTGGAGGATCGGGGCCGAAGTTCCCAAACAAACACACCCCAAAATCGGCCCTGAGCTCCAGCGGAGACCTCCTCCGGCTGCCGCTGGCTGCTCGGCGGGCCTCTAGGCTTAGGCGACCCCGGCTCGGTTTGGCCTACAGGCCCAGCCGAGCCGGGGACTCGCCTAAGCCTAGAGGGCCGCCGAGCAGCCAGCGGCAGCCGGAGAAGGTCACCGCTGGAGGATCGGGGCCGAAGTTCCCAAAAAATACACCCCAAAATCGGCCCTGAGCTCCAGCGGAGACCTCTCGGCTGCAGCTGGCTGCTCGGCGGCCCTCTAGGCTTAGGCGAGCCCCCGGCTCGGTTTGGGCCTACAGGCCCAGCCGAGCCGGGGACTCGCCTAAGCCTAGAGGCCGCCGAGCAGCCGCCGGAGAAGGTCACCGCTGGAGGATCGGGGCGAAGTTCCCAAACAAACACACCCCAAAATCGGCCCTGAGCTCCAGCGGAGACCTCCTCCGGCTGCCGCTGGCTGCTCGGCGGGCTCTAGGCTTAGGCGAGCCCCCGGCTCGGTTGGGCCTACAGGCCCAGCTGAGCCGGGGACTCGCCTAAGCCTAGAGGCCCGCTGAACAGCCAGCGGCAGCCGGATAAGGTCACCGCTGGAGGATCGGGGCCGAAGTTCCAAAACAAATAACACCCAAAATCGGCCCTGAGCTCCAGCGGAGACCTCCTCCGGCTGCCGCTGGCTGCTCGGCGGGCCTCTAGGCTTAGGCGAGCCCCCGGCTCGGTTTGGGCCTACAGGCCCAGCCGAGCCGGGGACTCGCCTAAGCCTAGAGGCCCGCCGAGCAGCCAGCGGCAGCCGGAGAAGGTCACCGCTGGAGGATGGGGCCGAAGTTCCCAAAAAATACACCCCAAAATCGGCCCTGAGCTCCAGCGGAGACCTCCTCCAGCTGCCGCTGGCTGCTCGGCGGGCCTCTAGGCTTAGGCGAGCCCCCGGCTTGGCTTGACCCTACAGGCCCAGCCGAGCCGGGGACTCGCCTAAGCGTAGAGGCCGGCCGAGCAGCCTGCTCGGCCGGAGGAGGTCACCGCTGGAGCTCAGGCCGATGTTGCCTAACACATACTCACCGACATCGGCCCTTAGCTCCTCCAGCGATGGCGGTCCCGCTTGCAGCATCCTCTCTCCGTTGCTCGCCGGAATGACGTCACGAAAGCCTTTGACCTTGAGAGAGAGAGGATGCTGCAAGCGGGACCGCCATCGCTGGAGGAGCTAAGGGCGATGTCGGTGAGTATGTGTGGAACCGGTGGAGGACTCGAGGCCGATGTAGGTGAGTATGTGCTCTACACACACACACCCTGCTTGCTCGGGCGGTATCCAAGCTTAGGCGAGCCCCCGGCTTGGCTTGGGCCTAGAGGCCCTGCCGAGCCGGGGACTCGCCTGAGCATGGAGGCCGGTCGAGTTGCATGCTCGGGCGTCCTCCAGGCTCAGGCGAGTCCCCGGCTCGGCTGGGCCTCTAGGCCCACGCCAAGCCGGGGGCTCGCCTAAGCTTGGTCGGCATCCAGGCTCAGGCGAGCCCCCGGCTTGGCTTGGGCCTAGAGGCCCAGCCGAGCCGGGGACTCCGCTAAGCCTGGAGGACGTTTGAGCATGCAACTCGACCGGCCTCCATGCTCAGGCGAGTCCCCGGCTCTGCTGGGCCTCTAGGCCCAAGCCGGGGGCTCGCCTAAGCTTGGATACCGGCCGAGTAAGCAGGGTGGGTGTGGAGAGCACATACTCACCTACATTAGCCCTGAGCTCCAGCGGTGACTGTCCTCCGGCTGTCGCAGGCTGCTCGGCCGGCCTCCAGGCTCAGGCGAGCCCCCGGCTTGGCTTGGGCCTACAGGCCCAGCCGAGCCGGGGGCTCGCCTAAGCCTGGAGGGCCGGCCGAGCAGCCTACGACAGCCACCGCTGAGGCTCCGGGCCAATGTAGGGGGATGTTGCCTACACATACTCACCTACATCGGCCTTAGCTCCTCCAGCGATGGCGGTCCCGCTTCCAGCGTCCTCTCTCGCTCCGTTGTTCGCCGGAATGACGTCACGAAAGCCTTTGACCCCGGGTCAAAGGCTTTCGTGACGTCATCCGGCGACCAACGGAGCGAGAGAGGACGCTGGAAGCGGGACGCGGGACCGCCATCGCTGGAGGGCCGATGTAGGTGAGTATATCCACGAGCGGGGGGGCCATATCCACGAGCGGGGGGGCCATATCCACAAGCGGGGGGCCATATCCACGAGCGGGGGGGGGCATATCCACGTGCTGGGGCGATATCCACGAGCTGGGTCAATATCCACGTGCTTGGGCAGTATCCACGTGCTTGGGCAGTATCCACGAGCTGGGGCAGTATCCACGTGCTTGGGCAGTATCCACGTGCTGGGGCAGTATCCACGTGCTGGGGCAGTATCCATCCACGTGCTGGGGCAGTATCCACGTGCTGGGGCAGTATCAATCCACGTGCTGGGCAATATCCATGTGCTGGGCAGTATCCACGTGCTGGGGCAGTATCCACGAGCTGGGGCAATATCCACGTGCTGGGGCTGTATCCACGTGCTGGGGCAGTATCCACGTGCTGGGGCAATATCCACGTGCTGGGGCAATATCCACGTGCTGGTCAATATCCACGTGCTGGGGCAATATCCATGTGCTGGCAGTATCCACGTGCTGGGCAGTATCCACGAGCTGGGGCAATATCCACGTGCTGGGGCAGTATCCACGTGCTGGGGCAGTATCCACGTGCTGGGGCAGTATCCATCCACGTGCTGGGGCAGTATCCACGTGCTGGGCAGTATCCACGTGCTGGGGCAGTATCAATCCACGTGCTGGGGCAATATCCATGTGCTGGGCAGTATCCACGTGCTGGGGCAGTATCCACGAGCTGGGGCAATATCCACGTGCTGGGGCAGTATCCACGCTGGGGCAGTATCCACGTGCTGGGGCAATATCCACGTGGGGCAATATCCACGTGCTGGGTCAATATCCACGTGCTGCTGCAGTATCCACGTGCTGGGGCAATATCCAGGAGCTGGGGCAGTATCCACGAGCTGGGGCAATATCCACATGCTGGGGCAGTATCCATCCACGTGCTGGGGCAATATCCACGTGCTGCTGCAGTATCCACGTGCTGGGCAATATCCAGGAGCTGGGGCAGTATCCACGTGCTGGGGCAATATCCACGTGCTGGGCAATATCCACGTGCTGGGGCAGTATCTCCACGTTCTGGGGCAGTATCCACGTGCTGGGGCAGTATCCACGTGCTGGGGCAATATCCACGAGCTGGGGCAATATCCACGTGCTGGGGCAATATCCACGTGCTGGGGCAGTATCCACGTGCTGGGGCAGTATCCACGTGCTGGGGCAATATCCACGAGCTGGGGCAGTATCCACGAGCTGGGGCAGTATACATGAGCAGGGGCAGTATATCCACAATAGACTGCCCTCTGGGCAGGCTTTACAACTAGTTGGATTTATAAGTTAGGAACCAAAAATCCTGGTGGTCTAAATGAAGGATTTACCTTCACCCCATTTATTGATAACACTACCTAACTTCTAACCTTATCTGCCAGTTCCTATTCGTATGTGTATGTATCTCATATATATACTTCTTCTTCTTTTTTCAATTTTATTTTTTAATTTGTGTATAATAAACTGTTCACATACTGTATTTTTTTCTATGTCAGGATATTAACGTTACTATGTATTTTCAAACTTGATGCATGTTGGTTCTTTTCTTCTCCCAAAATCATAAGGTGGCCGTTTGGATAATTACTGTATCTAGTGGGGGTTAGATGGGTTTGTTAACTTATCTGCCTCTCATGATTTAATAGAGAACTCTTCCGTCTGTGGCATGCTTTATGTTTCATTTAGATCGGTTGGATAATTCCGACGGTCTCCGTCACCTAGCAACAAAGCAGTTGAGAATAATTTATTCTAAACGGAAGTGATGATATCTGGGAGGTCACATGCTTAGCTCACGTGCCTAATTTGCATATTAATTACCTTTTTTCCCAACATGCATCACAAAATAGTATATATTGACGTTCCTGTACAGAGTAATACCACTCTTGATGAAGCCGTGATTGGAAACGGCGAAACGCGTTGAGTCTTTACTCTGAGTATTATACTCTAATTTTAACAGACACTATGATTATTTCAATTGCTATACAGTTTTGGTAAACCTGGCTAAAATCCCGTTTGGGGACCATGTGGTGCGATCGCTGTGCATATGTACTTATGTTATAAATCAGTTATAATTGCCTCTGTTGCTATAATTTTGCAGCAATTAGCTGTTTAATATTTCTATCTGGAAAATGCTGTTTGGCTTGACCATAAACGCTATATGATAAATTAGGTAAATCTCCTGGTGTTGTGCGGTGTGTCCGCTGTGCATATGCACTTATGTTATAAACAAGTTACAATTGTCCTAGCTGTGATAACCTTGTAGCAATCACTGTTCAATATGTTTATATGGAAAAACGCTTTTTGGTTTGACTACAAATGCTATATGATCTACTAAGGTAACCATTTCGGTGGCCACGTGGTGTAGTCGCCGTGTATATGCACTTACGATATAAATCAGTTTCAATTGCTCTAGTTATGTTAACTCTGTAGGTGCGATTACTCCATACTCTCATTTTTTGACAATAAGGGTTGGTTTAGCTACAAATATATCGACCAACTAACGTCTTTATGTTCTTTTGGTGGGGCGTCCTCCCTGTATTCTAAGCGTAAAGCCTTTTTTGTATGTCTGACCCAACACGGCTACCGACGAAATTAGCGGTGTGCTAATTATACAAGTGATTGCCTCGTCGGGTTATTCTCTGACATGCATGACAAAGTGCCTCTTTCAATCAAAGTTTTTGTGCAGGGATATTAAGTCGTTTATTGACGAATAATTGGAGCTCCTTTTCATAATTTCCAAACATAGAATTTCATATTGATTCACCTGGCCACAATCGTATTGCATTAACCTACAGCGTCCTACTTTATATATATGTACCATTTCAGTTAGGCTGCCTCCGATATACATGATTACAAGTGTCCTAACATATGCCCCTTTCCGGGATTTCTATAGATAAATAGGAGCGCGTTTAATCTAACTTGTCTAAACAAAACCTTTCAGCTGGTGCACTGCGTTGTTATACTAGTGAACAGTCGGGACCTTGTCCTATACTCCTAAACGTGGGCTTTCTCTGTATGAATTTGGTTAACTATTACACGGTTAGGCACTTATTTATATCCGAACCCGCATGGTTCCTTTCATATGCATTGATGAGACCTATAGCGTGCTGTTTATATTAATGAATTGTTGGACCGCAGATAGATATATACCATAAGCATCTATGCTAAGTTCCTTAGTTGGGATATTAAGTTGCTATATCCTACATATTGGCACCTTACTGTTGGGAACCAATAAGATTATATACTAACAAGAGAAGCAGAGCGTTATACACTTATAGGAAATTGTTACTGGACAGTAAACAATTAAGTGTCCCTCGGAATTATTTACTCTTCCAGATATACCAAAACGTATACCTTATTACTCTATTTTGTGTTTTTTAAACATTGTATTGAATTGTTTGTATTATTGTTTAAAATAAAGTTGTTTAAAAATTGTTTTTTCTAATAATAATAATAATCTGTGGCACTATATAAATGATGAAGATAAAAATCTGTGGCACTATATAAATTATGATAATCAGGACTTTTTTTTGGAGGCGGTACGTGCCGGTATGCCATACCGGCACCTCATCGCCAGCCGCCCTTTGCTTTTTAATTTTTGACAGCTCCGGTATCGGACTCTCGGAGTCTGAATCTGGAGCTGTCTGGTCAGCACAGGGGTGGATCCAGCAACCATTGCGTTCTTTTCTTCTACGAGCGGCCGCCGGCATGGATATCTGCCGCTCGCCTGGGATCCATCCACCAGCCAGCCACGTTCTCGCGAGATCGCGGAGCTCACGTGGATGGATCCCAGGCGTGAGGCAGATATTCATGCAGGCGGCCGCTCGTAGAAGGAAAGAACGTAGCAGCCGTCAATGACTTGGAGGGGCCTGGCAGAGGTGAGCTGGGGGTAATATATCCATGTGAGCTGGCCTGGAGCAATATATCCATGTGAGCTGGGGGCAATATATCCATGTGAGCTGGGGGTAAAATATCCATGTGTGAGCTGGGGGCAATATATCCATGTGTTTGCTGGGGCAATATATCTATGTGAACTGGGGGGCAAATATATTCATGTGAGCCTGGGGCAATATATCCAAGGTGAGCTGGGGGCAATATATCCATGTGAGCTGTCCTGGGGCAGTATATCCATGTGAGCTGGAGGCAATATGTCCATGTGAGCCAGGGGCAATATATCCATGTGTGAGCAGGGGGCAATATATCCATGTGTGAGCTGGGGCAATATATTCATGTGAGTCTGAGGCAATATATCCAGTGTGAACTGGGGGCAATATATCCATATGTGAGCTGGGGCAATATATCCATGTGAGTTGGGGCAATATATCCAGTGTGAATAAGGAGTATTTATTAGGACACGAAAAATCATCATAATCATCAGTTTTTTCCATGGACACGAGAGTACCTATTTTTCCAGAAAAAAGCACTGAGATAATAATAATCTGTGGTACTATATAAATGATGATGACAATAATCTGTGGCGCTATATAAATGCTAATAATAATCTGTGACGGTATATAAATGATTATAATAATAAGTAACGCTACATAAATGATGATGATGATAATAATAATGCGTGGTGCTATATAAATGATGATGATAATAATCTGTGGTGCTATATAAATAATGATAATAATAATCTGTCGCTATTTAAAAATGATGATGATAATAATCTATGGAGCTATATAAATGATGATGATACTAATAATAATATGTGGCGCTATATAAATAATGATAATAATAATAATCTGTGGTGCTATATGAATGATGATGATAATCTGGTGCTATATAAATGATAATAATCTGTGGCATTATATAAATGATAATAATAATCTGTGGCGCTATATAAATGATGATGATAATAATAATCTGTGGCGCTATATGAATGATAATAATCATAATCTGTGGTGCTATATAAATTATGATAATAATCTGTGACACTATATAAATGATGATAATAATCTGTGGCGCTATATAAATGATAATAATAATCTGTGGCGCTATATAAATGAGGATTATAATAATAATCTGTGGTGCTATATAAATAATGATAATAATAATAATAATATGTGGCGCTATATAAATAATGATGATAATAATAATAATCTGTGGCGCTATATGAATGATAATAATCATAATCTGTGGTGCTATATAAATTATGATAATAATCTGTGACACTATATAAATGATGATAATAATCTGTGGCGCTATATATAAATGATAATAATAATCTGTGGCGCTATATAAATGATGATGATAATAATAATCTATGGAGCTATATAAATGATGATGATACTAATAATAATCTGTGGTGCTATATAAATAATGATAATAATAATAATAATATGTGGCGCTATATAAATAATGATGATAATAATAATAATCTGTGGCGCTATATGAATGATGATGATAATAATCTGGTGCTATATAAATGATGATAATAATAATCTGTGGTGCTATATAAATGATGATAATAATCTGTGACAATATATAAATGATGATAATAATCTGTGGCACTATATAAAATGATAATCTGTGGCGCTATATAAATTATGATGATAATCTGTGGCGTTATATGAATGATGATAATAATCTGTGGCGCTATATAAATGAGGATTATAATAATCTGTGGTGCTATATAAATAATTATAATAATATGTGGTGGTATATAAATAATGATGATAACAATAATAATCTGTGGTGCTATATAAATGATGATGATAATAATAATCTGTGGCGCTATATGAATGATGATGATAATAATCTGTGGCCCTATATAAATGATGATGATAATAATAATAATAATAATAATCTGTGTCACTATGTAAATGATAAATAATATTAATATGAATGTGAAGACAAATCTCCTACATTAGCACCTGAAGACTGAGTCTTTCATAATACAAATGAAAATAGTTTTTGACACCATAATCTATCAGGATTATGCAAAGAGAATCGAAAAGCCACCTCACGTTCGGTGACTTTTCGCGCTCTTCAATTCGGTTCGATTTGGCGATCCCATTTCGGCGACCCTGCGGTGTATTCAGCAAGCAAAACAGGGCTGCCGAAATGCAGGGAAAGGTCACCACAAACCCGCCGAAACAGGCATCGAACAGGCACCGTATGTGCAGTCAATTCGCCAGGATTTGGCGAATTACCTGCTCTCTGGATAGCCGAATGGCCAAGAAAGGTAACCCAACATTGAATTTCAGTGTTCGGTTCCGTTTCTCCAGCAATTCGGATCTCTTTGAATAACCCTGTATATATATAAACGCGAAAGTCCTGACTGACTGACTGACTGACTCATCAACGCCCAGCTGAAACCGCTTAATCTAGGAACGTGAAATTATGAAGGTATACAGTTTTTATGATGTAGGCACCCACTAAGGAAGGATTTTTGGAAACTCCACCCCTAAGGGGGTGAAAAAGGAGGTTGAATATATTAAACAGGATACCTATAGCTCAAAAACAGAAGCTGTTACAGACGTGAAAATTGGTATTTAGATTCGCCTTGAAAAATAAAAAAACATGTTTTTTACCGTTTTTAAAAATCCAAGTGGGGCAAAATAAGGGGGTTGAATATTTTATATATTTTAAACAGGATACCTAAATCTCAAAACAGAAAATGTTAAGGCCTGAAAATTGGTATTTAGATTTGTCTTGAAAAATAAAACAACACGTATTTTACCATGTTCTGAAAATCCCTTTGGAGGGCCCAAAAGGGGGTTGAATACTTTTATCAGTATACCTATATTTCAAAAACCTAATATGTTACGGGTGTGAAATTTGGAATTGACCATCTTCATGAAAAAAACCAAACATGTGTTTTGCCATTTTCCACAAATCCAATTGGAGGAGTTGGGGGAAAGGGATGTGAATACTTTTATCAGTATACCTATATTTCAAAAACCAAAGATGTTACAGGCGTGAAATTCGGTATTTACAATCTTTTTATAAAATAAAAAACTGTGTTTTACCATTTTCCAAGAAACCCATTTGGGAGATTGAAAAAAGGGGTGAATAAGTTTAAACAGGTTACCTATATCTCAAAAACAGAAGATGTTACAAATGTGAAAATTGGTATTTAGATTCATCTTTAGAAATATAAAAACACCTATTTTACCATGTTCCAAAACTCCATTGTGGGGGGCAAAAAGGGGAGTTGAATACTTTTATCACTATACCTATAGTTCAAAAACCACAGATTTGTTACAGGTGTGAAATTTGGTATTTACAATCTTCGTGCCAAAAACCAGACATGCGTTCTACCTTTTTCCAAAAATCTATTTAAGGGGGGGGGGGTCGGGGAAAGGGGTGTGAATACTTTTATCACTATACCTATATTTCAAAAACCAATGAGGTTACAGGTGTGAAATTTGATATTTACAATCTTCACGCAAAAAAAAAACATGTTTCACCATTTTCCGAAAATCCAGTTAAGGTGGGGTGGGGAAGGGATATGAATACTTTTATCAGTATACCTACAGTCAGGTCCAGAAATATTGGGACATCGTCACAATTCTAACATCTTTGGCTCTATACACCACCACAATGGAGTTGGAATGAAACAAACACAATGTGCTTTAACTGCAGACTGTCAGCTTTAATTTGAGGGTATGTACATCCAACTCAAGTGAACGGTGTAGGACTTACAGCAGTTTGCAGATGTGCCCCCACTTGTTAAGGGACCAAAAGTAATGGGACAGAATAATAATCATAAATCAAACTTTCCCGTCTAAATACTTGGTTGCAAATCCTTTGCAGTCAATCACAGCCTGAAGTCTGGAACGCATAGACATCACCAGACGCTGGGTTTCATCCCTGGTGATGCTCTGCCAGGCCTCTACTGCAACTGTCTTCAGTTCCTGCTTGTTCTTGGGGCATTTTCCTTTCAGTTTTGTCTTCAGCAAGTGAAATGCACGCTCAATGGGATTCAGGTCAGGTGATTGACTTCGGCTCTTGCATAACATTCCACTTCTGTCCCTTCAAAAACTCTTTGGTTGCTTTTGCAGTATGCTTTGAGTCATTGTGCATCTGCATTGTGAAGCGCCGTCCAATGAGTTCTGCAGCATTTGGCTGAATGTGAGCAGATAATATTGCCCGAAACACTTCAGAATTCATCCTGCTGCTTTTGTTAGCAGTCACATCATCAATAAATACAAGAGAACCAGTTCCATTGGCAGCCATACATGCCCACGCCATGACACTACCACCACCATGCTTCACTGATGAGGTGGTATGCTTAGGATCATGAGCAGTTCCTTTCCTTCTCCATACTCTTCTCTTCCCATCACTCTGGTACAAGTTGATCTTGGTCTCATCTGTCCATAGGAACTTGTTCCAGAACTTTGAAGGCTTTGTTAGGTGTTGTTTGACAAACTCTACTCTGGCCTTCCTGTTTTTGAGGCTCACCAATGGTTTACATCTTGTGGTGAACCCTCTGTATTCACTCTGAAGTCTTCTCTTGATTGTTGACTTTGACTCACATACACCTACCTCCTGGAGAGTGTTCTTGATCTGGCCAACTATTGTGAAGGGTGTTTTATTCACCAGGGAAAGAATTCTTCTGTCATCCACCACAGTTGTTTTCCGTGGTCTCCCGGGTCTTTTGGTGTTGCTGAGCTCACCGGTGCGTTCCTTCTTTTTGAGAATGTTCCAAACAGTTGTTTTGGCAAGTCCTAATGTTGTTGGTATCTCTCTGATGGGTTTGTTTTGTTTCTTCAGCCTAATGATGACTTGCTTCACTGATAGTGACAGCTCTTTGGATCTCATCTTGAGAGTTGAGAGCAACAGATTCCAAATGCAAATAGCACACTTGAAATGAACTCTGGGCCTTTTATCTGCACATTGTAATTGGGTTAATGAGGGAATATCACACACCTGGCCATGGAACAGCTGAGAAGCCAATTGTCCCATTACTTTTGGTCCCTTAACAAGTGGGAGGCACATCTGCAAACTGCTGTAAGTCCTACACCGTTCACCTGAGTTGGATGTACATACCCTCAAATTAAAGCTGACAGTCTGCAGTTAAAGCACATTGTGTTTGTTTCATTCCAACTCCATTGTGGTGGTGTGTAGAGCCAAAGATGTTACAATTGTGTCCATGTCCCAATATTTCTGGACCTGACTGTATGCTAGATATTTGCCATAAAAGGTGTATGGGGGTCCGGGTAGTGCGCTGGGGGACAGGAAACAAGGACAAAAAGTTTAAAAAAAAAGTTTTTAAAAGGGACAGTGAGTTTCCCATGAAATAAGGGTTAAAAATAAAAATGAAAAATTCCTTCAAATATCGTGCCTAGGAGGTCCCCATAACCTGCCCGTGAAGTGGCGGATTTGTAGGATGTATAGAAACAATGTCCGGGTCGTGCCCTGGGGGACAGGAAACAAGGACAAAAAGTTTTTAAAAAGACGTTTTTAACCCCTTCACTACTGACGACGTGTGGGACACGTTCCTCAGTTACTCCAGCTGTATGCTGAGGAGGACGTGTCCCACACGTCATCAGCTTTGCGGGACCCCCGGTGGAGATACTCACCTCTCTGTCCGGGGTCCCGTGGCGTTCTGACTTCAGCATCCTCAGATGCTGAAGTCAAGCTTCTCCCGACGTAAATGACGTCATCGCGTCATCCGGGAGATCGCCTGGAAGGGAGGGGGGTATCCGTTCGGATCCCTCTCCCTCCCGATCGGGAGGTCCTACAAAAAAAAGCCAGGCACCGCTTAAAAGGGGAGAGTCTCCCCTTTTAAGCGGTGCCTGGCTTTAAGGCTAAGGTCAGACTAATGCAGTATTAACGTGCGTTTAGCCGCACTAAATCACGGCCGCGCTAGCAGCAAATTACGTACAGAGTGCGCTGCGTCCGCTAGCGGCATGTGTGTGATTAGGAGACGTCAGACACTGCTAATGTCCGGCCAACATCACGTCCAGACGCAAAAAGTGTTTAATTGATAACAGTACAAAATCACGGACAAAAATGCGTGTCGTATGACCGCTATCACGTATTCCGTGAAAAAATGCGTCCATTCGTTCTAACGCACTTTTTCACGGACAACGCAAAAAATGCGTTAGGCACCGGGTCGCACTTCGGCGCCGAAGTGCGGCCTAGCTCCGGTGGGGGCCGCTATCTTGGATGGCGGCTCCACCCCTGGGTCCCCCCCTCACTGCCTGACGTCCTCACGCATAGCGTGATGATGCCAGATAGCCGTGGAACCCCTAGCTGCCCGGAATCCCCTGGTGGAGATAGGTGGTTCATTTGAACCCCGATATCTCCAGAACCGTGGCAGCTAGGGGTCATGGAGGGTGTCAATCGAAAGGCCTGAGCATGATACCCAAAATGACCAGGTATAAAGTAAAAAAACATGTATTTTGTTTTTGTGTTTTATTTTTATTAATGCAGCAATATTGTTCACATTTCAATTATAATGTGAACAATGATGCTGCACTAAGGTTTTTTTTCTATGGTGTGCGTTTGCTAAAAATCACATAATTCCCCCCAAAAATTTTAATAAGTCCCCATTTCTAATTTTTTTACAAGCGCACCCCATAGAAAACATAACCGCAAATGTTCATGTGATAAAAGGTGAAAAAAAAAACACTTTACATGCTGCAGATGATTAAAAATTCAACTTTTATTGCATTTTTTGTTATAATATACAGGCAGAACATGAAGTATACAGGCAGGTCCAGAAATATTGGGCCATCGACATAATTCTAACATCTTTGGCTCTATACACCACCACAATGGAGTTGGAATGAAACCAACACAATGTGCTTTAACTGCAGACTGTCAGCTTTAATTTGAGGGTATGTATATCCAACTCAGGTTAACAGTGTAGGACTTACAGCAGTTTGCAGATGTGCCTCCCACTTGTTAAGGGGCCAGAAGTAATGGGACAATTGGCTTCTCAGCTGTTTCATGGCCAGGTGTGTGATATTCCCTCATTACCCCAATTACAATGTGCAGATAAAAGGACCAGAGTTCATTTCAAGTGTGCTATTTGCATTTGGAATCTGTTGCTGTCAACTCTCAAGATGAGATCCAAAGAGCTGCCACTATCAGTGAAGCAAGCCATCATTAGGCTGAAGAAACAAAAAAAAAACCAGAGATATAGCAAGAACATTAGGTGTGGCCAAAACAACTGTTTGGAACATTCTCAAAAAGAAGGAACGCACCGGTGAGCTCAGCAACACCAAAAGACCCGGGAGACCACGGAAAACAACTGTGGTGGATGACCGAAGAATTATTTCCCTGGTGAAGAAAACACCCTTCACAACAGTTGGCCAGATCAAGGACACTCTCCAGGAGGTAGGTGTATGTGTGTCAAAGTCAACAATCAAGAGAAGACTTCACCAGAGTGAATACAGAGGGTTCCCCACAAGATGTAAACCATTGGTGAGCCTCAAAAACAGGAAGGCCAGATTAGAGTTTGTCAAACAACACCTAACAAAGCCTTCACAGTTCTGGAACAAGATCCTATGGACAGATGAGATCAAGATCAACTTGTACCAGAGTGATGAGAAGAGAAGAGTATGGAGAAGGAAAGGAACTGCTCATGATCCTAAGCATACCACCTCATCAGTGAAGCATGGTGGTGGTAGTGTCATGGCGTGGGCATGTATGGCTGCCAATGGAACTGGTTCTCTTGTATTTATTGATGATGTGACTGATGACAAAAGCAGCAGGATGAATTCTGAAGTGTTTCAGGCAATATTATCTGCTCACGTTCAGCCAAATGCTGCAGAACTTATTGGACGGCGCTTCACAGTGCAGATGCACAATGACTCAAAGCATACAGCAAAAGCAACCAAAGAATTTTTGAAGGGACGGAAGTGGAATGTTATGCAATGGCCAAGTCAATCACCTCACCCGAATCCCATTGAGCATGCATTTCACTTGCTGAAGACAAAACTGAAAGAAAAATGCCCCAAGAACAAGCAGGAACTGAAGACAGTTGCAGTAGAGGCCTGGCAGAGCATCAACAGGGATGAAACCCAGCATCTGGTGATGTCTATGCGTTCCAGACTTCAGGCTGTGATTGACTGCAAAGGATTTGCAACCAAGTATTAAGAAGGGAAAGTTTGATTTATGATTATTATCCTGTCCCATTACTTTTGGTCCCTTAACAAGTGGGAGGCACATCTGCAAACTGCTGTAAGTCCTACACCGTTCACCTGATTTGGATGTACACACCCTCAAATTAAAGCTGACAGTCTGCAGTTAAATCACATTGTGTTTGTTTCATTCCAACTCCATTGTGGTGGTGTATAGAGGCAAAGATGTTAGAATTGTGTTGGTGTCCCAATATTTATGGACCTGACTGTACATATAAAAATGATATATTATGAATATGCCGAGTCTGCCGGAAAGAACGATATATAATATGTCTGGGTCGTATAATAAAATGTGGCTTCAAATCGCATTTAAACATGAGCGGAAGTGGTAAAAATTAGCTCAGCACACAGCGGTGAAATGCCTCAGCAGTGAAAGGGTTAAAGGAACAGTGAGTTTTCCATAAAATAAGGGTTAAAAATAAAAACGAAATATTCCTTCAAATATCGTGCCTAGGAGGTCCCCATAACCTGCCCGTGAAGTGGCGGATTTGTAGGATGTATGGAAACATCGACATCACAGACCCACACACGACACCTGGCACTTCCAGTCTGCATTCAATGTATCAAATTCATGAGACCGGACTAATTAGAAGCACATGTTATTTCCAAACACGAATTAAACACCTGTTGTTTACACCGTTTGAGAGCACAGGTCATTTAGAGGTGAGAATCTTTGCACCTAGACATTAGTTTTTAATTCAGTATCTAATAAACCGTTGCTTATAATGTTCTGCAGTAAAGAGTCTCTTTATTTCTAGATTTTTTTAGTATTTTTTAAGCATTTTTTATACTTTTTTCAATTTTGTTTTCTTTTTTTCAAACTCGAACCGAACATGCCAAAAAGTTCGAAGTTCGCGAACTTGTTAACGGCCAAAGTTCGAATCGAATTCCAAACTGATCGAACCGAACAGCTCATCCCTAGTGATGACGATGATGAGGTCACTGACTCCACCTGGGTGCCTGATCAAACAGAGGAGTCAAGTGAGGAGGAGGAGGCCCAACAAAAATGAGGCACAACGTCCTCTATGAGCAACCGTTGCCAGTCCAAGGCATAAGAAGTCACAGCTGCTCACGTGCAGAGCGCTGTTGTCTCAAAGCACATGTACAGGAAGTCTGTTGTCTGGGAGTTCTTTAAGAAATGTGCGGCAGACCGCACGTTGCTATTTGTAATCTATGTCAGATGAGGATCAAGCGTGGGAAAGACATCCCACTCTTGGGTACAACGTGCTTGAGGCAACATATGACCACCTGCCACCTATCCCGTTGGCACAACACTTTACATAGGTCCTCCTCATCTGTCTCTACCCACACTATTTGTCCTGCCATGTCATTGCCTACAACCTCTACTGACATGGATGATGCTACAGTAATGAGTGTACCAGGTCCTTCCTCAGAATGTGAAAGCATCCCATCAGCTGCAGATTTACAAAGTCAGATTACGTTGCCCCAGCTGCTGCAGCGTAAGAAAAAATAGTGGCAGGCTCCAAAATGGCAGTGGCAGGTTCCAAAATGCCATTTCTTTTCACGCAAGGCCATTCCAACACTATACCAGCACGTGGAACACAATGTTATGGAGTCATTGGGAAAGGCAGTCAGCAGCAAGGTGCACATTACTTTAGACACGTGGTCCAGCAAGCATGGACAGGGCCGTTACATTTCCTTCACGGCACACTGAGTAACTCTGCTTGCAGCTGGGAGGGATCCAGGATGGAGCTCTGTGCTGGAGCTTGCTCATCCATCACGCCTCCAGAAAGCTGCTTATATGAGGTCTGTCTGCTCCACTACCTCTTCCTCCTCCTTCTCTGTCTCTGGCAGGGGCTACGCAATGGCTCAAGCAAAAAGATGCCATACTGTGCTAAAGCTGGTTTGTTTAGGGGACATGAGCCACACCGGGCCAGAAATTCTGTCAGCTGTGCAGGGGCAGGCGCTGAGATGGTTAACACCACGCCAGCTTGAGCTGGGAATGGTCGTCTGTGATAATGGCAGCAACCTTCTCTCCACCCTACGCCTGGGTAAGTTGACGCATGTACCATGCCTAGCACACGTCCTAAATCTGGTGGTACAGCGTTTCCTAACCAGGTACCCAGGGCTGGCAGAGCTTCTCAGCAAGGCCAGAAAAGTCTGCAGCCACTTCAGATGGTCATTCCCAGCAAGTGTTCGCCTGACAGAAATTCAAAGAGAATTCCACCTTCCCACAAACCGTCTGATCTGTGACATGCCGACCAGGTGGAACTCGACATTAGCAATGCTGCAGCGTCTGCACAAGCAGCAGAGGGCCATCAATGAGTACCTGTGTGAGTATGGCACAAGGACAGGTTCAGGTCAACTTGGTTCACCTCCCCCCCGCAATGGCTGATGATCAAGGATGCATGCACTGTACTGTCACCGTTTGAGGAGGCAACGAGGATGGTGAGCATGGACTGTGCATGCAACAGTGACACAATTCCTTTAGTGTTCCTGCTGGAACGCACTCTGCGGAGAATTATAGATGTGGCACTAGAGGCAGAGCAGCGGGAGGAAGAAGAGGACTTCGCTATCTCTCAAGGCCCCAGTCTTTACGCAGACAGCATTCCTGCGGGTCCTCAGATCAGACAAGAGGAGGATGAGGAGGATAAGGAGGAGGAATATTTAAGTAGTGAGGGCATTGAAGGTGGGGATTCCTCAAGGGAGGGTTTTGTGACCACAGAAACCCAATGACAACTACATGGCTGGGAGGAGGTAGTGCACGATTCGGTCATCCTCAGCGACTAGGAACACGCGGAAGCTAATGCCACCTCCAACCTACGCTGCATGGGCTCCCTTATCCTGCAAAGCCTGCTAAAGGACCCCAGAATTCATGCTATCAAGGAGAGGGATCATTACTGGTTGGCAACCCCCCACGATAGAAAGGGTAAGGTTGCAGAGCTCATCCTGCCCTCACAGAGGGAGGTCAGGATGAAACAACTTGAGGACGCTCTAAAGCGACACTTGTGTAACACCTTTCCAGACACTGGTAGGTTACCAACTGATGATACAGGTGCTTCTGAGGCTGCTGTTTATCAGTGGAAGAGCGGTGAAGGGGGCCGCTTGACTAATGCCTTTTGCAATTTTTTTAGTCCACGACGCCCAGGGACGTCAAATGTAGGCACCCATTGCCAGCGTCTTCACCATATGGTGAAGGACTACCTAGGGGCAAGGGCAGACCTGGATACCTTTACAGCAGATGATCCACTGGCTTACTGGGTGTTGAGATTGGATCACTGTCCAGAATTTAGCCAATATACTATGCAACTACTAGGTTGCCCTTCATCCAGCGTGCTTTCTGAAAGGACTTACAGTGCCGCTGGAGGTTTCGTCAAAGACAAAAGAGTGCGTCTGTCCACCGACTCTGTAGACCGGCTGACATTTATAAAAATGAATCAGGCCTGCATCAGCAGCAGCTATCACTCCCCTGATGCTCATGTAACTGAATAGATCGGGGATCTCTTCTGCATTCCCAAAACCTCCACCACTGCTCTCTTCCACAATACCTCAGAGGGGTTACGGTGTGAAGGCACTAGCTGGCACCAAAGGCCCAATATTTGGGTGCATTGCCACTGACGCGTGTACCAGATTCATATCATTTTAATATTTGACTGCAGGTTCCACCCCTGCACTCTTCCACAATACCTCAGAGGGGTTACGGTGTGAATGCACTAGCTGGCACCAAAGGTCCAATTTTAATGCACCTGTTACTTTCTTCCAAAGCCTGCTTAAGTTTCACCATAATTTAGCCAAATAATCACTAAACTTGTTCTGCGTGTCCTAAAACGTCTCCTCTTTTCATACAGGCTGCCACCCCAAGCAGTTGTTTATGAATAGATTAAAGGAAAACCATTTACCGTCATTTGAAATGTCATTTTTTTGTTTTTAAATGTTACTATACATCCTAAAAATCCACCACTTCACGGGCAGGTTATGGGGACCTCCTAGGCATGACATTTTAAAGAATTTTTCGTTTTTATTCTTAACCTTTATGTCATGTAAAAATCACTGTTCCTTTAAAAACTTTTAAACTTTTGTCCTTGTTTCCTGTCCCCCAGGGCACTACCTGGACCCCCATACACCTTTTATGGCCAATATCTTGCATATATGCCCTCTTGGAGGGTACTCTAAAATTCGAACGTTCAAGTCCTATTGGCTTGCATTGAGTTCGAATCGTGTTCCCTAAAAATAACCTCTGACACACATTTTTCTGTTCTTGTTCGGTTGCAAAAGGAGGGAGTTTCCGAAGCAGCTCATTCATTCCTGAATCCTAAGAATGTGGTTTCTGTTTAAGGCAGCAATCAGAGAACAACACCTCCCTATATATAGCTAAGCTAATGTTTATCCTTTACTGTATACAAGCTCTGCTCACAGGAACCTGTGCAGGAAGGAGACAGCGAGGAGTATTACACACAGGATTCACTGGATGAGGAGCGAGGAGATCACTGAGGATTATTACATACAGGATCCACTGGATGAGGAGCGAGGAGATCACTGAAGATTATTACACACAGGATTCACTGGATGGGGAGCGAGGAGATCACTGAGGATTATTACATACAGGATCCACTGGATGAGGAGCGAGGAGATCACTGAAAATTATTACACACATGATTCACTGGATGGGGAGCGAGGAGATCACTGAGGATTATTACATACAGGATCCACTGGATGAGGAGCGAGGAGATCACTGAAAATTATTACACACATGATTCACTGGATGGGGAGCGAGGAGATCACTGAGGATTATTACATACAGGATCCACTGGATGAGGAGCGAGGAGATCACTGAGGATTATTACATACAGGATCCACTGGATGAGGAGCGAGGAGATCACTGAGGATTATTACATACAGGATCCACTGGATGAGGAGCGAGGAGATCACTGAAGATTATTACACACAGGATTCACTGGATGAGAAGCGAGGAGATCACTGAAGATTATTACACACAGGATTCACTGGATGAGAAGCGAGGAGATCACTGAGGCTTATTAAACAAAGGATCCCAGAGGATCTACTGGATGAGGAAATCACTGGATTATACACTGGATCCCAGAGGCTCTACTCAAGATTTCACAGTTTTGATTCCTGAGGATTCCACATTTTCATGTAAACAAGGATCTCTGTATTACCCTCTCTATCCCCCTCTCTCTGTATTACCCTCTCTATCCCCTCTCTCTGTATTACCCTCTCTATCCCCTCTCTCTCGGTATTACCCTCTCTATCCTCCTCTCTCTCTGTATTACCCTCTCTATCCCCTCTCTCTGTATTACCCTCTCTATCCCCTCTCTCTGTATTACCCTCTCTATCCCCTCTCTCTGTATTACCCTCTCTATCCTCCTCTCTCTCTGTATTACCCTCTCTATCCCTCTCTCTGTATTACCCTCTATATCCTCCTCTCTCTGTATTACCCTCTCTATTCCCCTCTCTCTGTATTACCCTCTCTATCCCCTCTCTCTGTATTACCCTCTCTATCCTCCTCTCTCTCTGTATTACCCTCTCTCTCCCCTCTCTCTGTATTACCCTCTCTATCCTCCTCTCCTCTGTATTACCCTCTCTATCCCCTCTCTCTGTATTACCCTCTCTATCCTCCTCTCTCTCTGTATTACCCTCTCTATCCCCCTCTCTCTCTGTATTACCCTCTCTATCCTCCTCTCTCTCTGTATTACCCTCTCTATCCCCCTCTCTCTGTATTACCCTCTCTATCCCCTCTCTCTGTATTACCCTCTCTATCCTCCTCTCTCTCTGTATTACCCTCTCTATCCCCTCTCTCTCTGTATTACCCTCTCTATCCTCCTCTCTCTCTGTATTACCCTCTCTATCCCCTCTCTCTGTATTACCCTCTCTATCCCCTCTCTCTGTATTACCCTCTCTATCCCCTCTCTCTCTGTATTACCCTCTCTATCCTCCTCTCTCTCTGTATTACCCTTTCTATCCCCTCTCTCTGTATTACCCTCTCTATCCCTATCTCTCTCTGTATTACCCTCTCTATCCTCCTCTCTCTCTGTATTACCCTCTCTATCCCCTCTCTCTGTATTACCCTCTCTATCCCCTCTCTCTGTATTACCCTCTCTATCCTCCTCTCTCTCTGTATTACCCTCTCTATCCCCTCTCTCTGTATTACCCTCTCTATCCTCCTTTCTCTGTATTACCCTCTCTATCCTCCTCTCTCTGTATTACCCTCTCTATCCTCTCTCTCTGTATTACCCCTCTCTTCCTCCTCTCTCTCTGTATTACCCTCTCTATTCCCCTCTCTCTGTATTACCCTCTATATCCCTCTCTCTGTATTACCCTCTCTCTATCCTCTCTCTGTATTACCCTCTCTATCCCCTCTCTCTCTGTATTACCCTCTCTATCCTTCCTCTCTCTCTCTGTTATTACCCTCTCTATCCCTCTCTCTCTCTGTATTACCCTCTCTATCCCTTCTCT